>CM076575.1:130254432-130273036 GCA_034641835.2 Pinus albicaulis
ACAACAATAAGGGACTACACTAGTAATATAGGGCCTTAACATGCCCCCCTCCTTCAAAAAAGTGTTGTCCTCAACACTTGAGTAGTTATGGATGCTTATGTAGAAAATTTTCATCCTCCCATGTGGCATCTTTAGTGGGTAAGTTCTTCCATTTGACTCAGATACTCTGAAATTATTCGATTTCGTAGCTGTCGAGTTCTTGTTTTCGTCACTGCTTCAGGTTCCAATATAATTTTTCCTCCCTCATCAAGTTCTGGAAATATTGTTTGAACCAGAAGTTTGTCACCATATAACCTTCTTTAAGCATGAATGGGTGCACTTGGGAAGATACAGGAAGCTCCAATTTGTATGCCATAGTACCAATCTTTTGCAACTCTTGTAAAGACCATAGTACTTTGGAGATAATTTATTATCCTTTTTAGCTTGCTTGAGGGATATTTGTTTGTATGGTTGTAGCCGTAAAAATACCCATTCACCTACATCAAAACTTCTCTCGCTGCGATTTTGATCTGCTTCTTGTTTCATTTGATTTTGTGTCAAATTTAGGTTCTCCTTTAAGAGTTGGAGAACTTGTTGTTGATGCTCAATTTGATCTTCCACTACTTAAACCTTAGAATTGTCTCTTCAAGATGACATGATGGACGACGGGTGATATTCATAAAGTGCCATAAATGGGGTCATTTTTGCTGCAGTGTGGAAGGAAGTGTTATACCACCATTCAACCATAGGTAACCAATTGACCCATTGATCCGGATTTATGCAGGAACGCAACATAATACACATATAACCATAAATACAAAGATGCAACGGAAATAACACTTTGTTTCATTAATATCAAAGAACTCAAATTTGCTTATAGACATAATGGAAATAAACTAGCTAGGGCGTTGGTAGCTTATCTCTAAGAAGAGATGTGGTGACTACATTCTTCTGAACTATGTTACAATGAGGCTTGAGGGCCTATTTATTATTGTGAAACAATGGAAAAACCTAAACATCCAAAAACCTAACCCTAGGAGATGAAGTGCCAAAACTATGGGCTCTGTTTGGGTAAATTGGTACATCAATTTCCCGGGGATGTAACTTTGGGAGACGATCTCTGTTTGACGTGCACCATACCTTGTTAGAAAAATATATCCAAGGACTACAACTTTTGAGTGAGCAACATTGATCCATGGACCCATGTTGCTCCTGGTGTTTCCAAAAAACGTCGTTTAGGGCCTCAAAACAACTCCAGAAGTTGAGGCCCTGAAAAAACTGCTAAAAATAGTAAATTGTGCTATAATTAAGGAAACTGAAAAACTAAAAGAGACAATGGTGGGGCCCCAAGTGGAATAGGTGGGTGGCCACCAATATCCACCTTGATCATTCCTCCCCCCTAGGAAGAAATGGTCCCCATTGCATTGAGTTCCCCCATGAGATGAGGAAACTTCTGCTGAACTTGGTCCCTAATTAACCACTTACCTTGGTGCAGGAGTTGGCCAGCTTTGACAACCCGATACAATTGGATATTCTGCTGACGAGTGTTCTTGATTTGCATGTCCATGATACAATATGTGGTGGAATTTTCCACGCAGTTTGGGTTTAAATCTATTGGTGTTAGTTGTTCTGCAATGTCGGAGGTGCCCAATAGAGGTGGGAAGTAGGACCGAAGGCGGTCCACATTGAATACTGGGTGCAGACCAAGGAATGGTGGAATACTGAGCTCGTAGGCATTTTTCCCTGCAGCCTCAGTGATGGTGTACGACCCATATCGGAGCAGGTGCAACTTGCGGTGGGGTCCAGTGAGGCGCTCCTTCTACAAATGTAGCTACACTTTGTCGCCCACCTGGAAGTTGTGTGGCACCTTATGTTGATCATGTCGTTGCTTGTACTTGGCATTGGCTCTGTCCAATATTTCATGAACCTGTTGGCGGATGTGTTGAATGCGCTCAATGAAGCTGTTCGTTTTGTTAGCTTTAGACTGGACATGAGCCGAATTGACCTGAGTAGCCGTAAATCGCATGTCTACGTCAATGGGGCATAGTGGCTGGAATCCCGACCCCACTTGAAAGGGGTTGTGGCCGGTTGAGCTGTGGAGAGCCCGATTAAAACTGTGTTGTACATAGGGGAGGCTCTCATCCCATATGCGTGGATGCTTTGAATTTTACATGCGTAGAATGCCTACAATCATCCCACAAATCAAAGATTGATCAGAATTGTACAAGATATTCAGGTGACATTCGTAGTGAGCCCTAAAATTGTAACTTAATCAAAGATTGATCGGAATCTAGATTAGGGGCAAATATTTGCTCAAAATGAAAGTGCTCAGAATTGCACCAAACCTGAACGAAAGAGACCAGCCCAACCCTAGAAATCCAACGCAACTCATTTCGTGGAAAATTGAGTTCGGATGAAGAAGTTATAACCATTGATCGTCGTTTAGAACAGACAAATTTAAAAAAAAAATGCAGAATAAGTACAGGCTGATGACATGGAAATCCAGTCAGCATGCATGGAATCTTCTTCAGTTTTTTCCCAGTGGCACTATGGCAAGTGTCACAACCAGATTCGCAAGGTTTGGTTTGAGAAGGTGAAATTTGCCCAATATCCTCCAAGGTTGAATTTGGGTTCATGAATTATTATGTGTTGGAATTATTATTTTTTAATTATTAAAGTTGGATATATATATATTATTTTATATGATTTTATATCATATATATATATATATATATATATATATATATATTATTAATTTCGCATATTAATATTTCCAAAGTTTGCAATTCATTATATCCAAAGTTCAAACAAGGTTTGGGTTACATTGCAAGTGGTGGCATATATTAATCAAACTGTAGTCGACATATGCAAAGTCCACATGATAAATGGTGGAGAAACATTTTAATTAACCGAAGGTTTGTGCTAAACCTTAGTCCGAACTATAATATGGTGGAGGCGTTTAAACAATGTTCGGAGAGTGAAAATATTCAGTGGAAAAATAATGTATGGAGGGGCGGAGGTCAAGGTTCAACCTCGTGACCTCCCCCCAACTACTACCGCCTCTTACCAATGAGCCACAGTGTGTTCCTTGTAAAGGATTGGCATGAACAACTATTTAAAGTGCATGCAAATGTCTGATGGCGGAACGGAGGGGGCTAGCGCTCCTCCCACAAGACCGCGCCATATGCCCAAGTTCTAAGTGCTCAACCAAAACACGCTTAATATGCTCTTATCCACGTTAATCACAGATTAAGACTTAATTAAACTGCACTTATGTTGGTAGGGATTTTGGCAGCACCTCCAAATCTGATGCCACTTCCAGAATTGTTGGAGCTAACTGGAACTTCTCCGGATTTAGAGGCAGAATTTAGGGGAAAATTAAATGAAGCCTATCTTGAGCAATTTTCGACCAATTTTGGCTCAGGAATAGTCATTCCTACCATATTGGAATGCTCTGAAGCCATTGGAATAACTTTCAGAGATAGAGGATCAATTTTACATAGGTTTTTGTCACCTTGAAGAATTTTGAAGCCTAGGGCCACCAAGAAGGAAAGCCATACCGAGATCAGCTGAAGGCCAAATGGAGTGAATGAGTAGTCACTTTTAGATAAATTTAATGCTTTGAACACATTGGTACAGTTTTCAGAGGCATTGGAGCACTTCTGAAGGTGTTTTTGTCACTTTTGAGATTAAACAAGCTAATGGCCACCAAGATGGGAGGTCAAGCCTATATCAGCTAGAAACCAAATTCAGAGATTGAATAGTCATTTTTGGGGTATTTGAGTGTTCTGAAGCCAATCGAGCAGGCTTAAAATCCATTGGAGCACTAAAGGTGCTTGTAAACATACATTTTACTCTTAATCCCAAGAGGTCCTAGCTAGTTAAAGCAGGTCCATGGAGATGTAGCCCGGGAGGGGTGAACTCTATTATCATCCATTGTATTATGTGATTGATGTATGTTATGTTTCTGAATTTCATTTGTTGTATATGAGTTTTTAAAATTTAATTAACTCATAATTTGATTATCAATGACACATAAAATTTGACACATAAACTCCTTCACAAGTGGTTAACTTAAGACGATCCTAATCACACATTTTTAATACTAATGAGGGAACTAGGATAGCAATAACTAGTTTTCCCATATTCAGATCAAGTTGGTATCAGAGAAAAAGTTTAGCTCATTTTAGGCAAGATTATCTAGAAGAATTAGCTATTAGTTTTTGAATTTGTGCAAGGAGAATTTAACTGTGTGCAATTTTATGTGTGAAGGAGAAAGTCAAAATTGAGAATTGAAATCTCAAATCACAGCAAAGAAGCTTTTTATGCATTGCAGGTGTGATGAAAAATTCATTAGGCATTGTTTCTAGTCAATCTTCCATAGAAAAACTATTTTATAAAGAGTTGTTATATAATCTCTACATCATGATTGATATGCTGCAAGAGAAGTATGAAGATAAGAGGGAGATCATTAAACTTCAAGAGCATTTGATTGCCATGAAGGAGAAGAAGCAATAGATTATTGAAAGGATGCATGAGATGGAGTTGGCTCCATGATGCCAAGGAAGCCTTATCCATGTATGGGCATGAAAATCAGGTATGAAATTCAAGTTTATCTTCAATTTCATCTCAAAATGAATGTGTAGGTGCTTTTGAAAGACACACTAGAGGAATATAGTCCAAATTATTGATGAAGATGGGATATGAAGGTAAAGAGTTAGGAAAACATGCACAAGGCATAGTTGAACCAATTGTTGTTGAGGAAAGGCCTAAGTATTTGGGTCTTGGTTATGGACAACATGATGGAGAAAACTTTAAAGCCAAGTAGTCACATGAAGGTGTTCCAAGAAGGACTTTCATTTCATGTTCATTACCTCAAGCTTGTGAAGATTGTGTTCATGAGGAATGCAAAATTTTTACACCCACTTTGCAAGAAGGTGCTCATAAGCATGCAGCTAATGAGAATGGTGAACAAGAGGATGTTGAAAGCTCTAAATTCAAGGAATGCATTGTTGGTATTCCGAAGAGAGCCACTACCTCATCAAATTCACCTCCTCAAGAAGGTGACAAAGGTGAATGTTCAAGGTATAAATCTGATTTTAATCAAGTTTCTTTTGATTATGATAAACATGGAAAATTCTCACATAAGATTTGGAGAAATTTTTCATGTTCCTTTTGTGGTTTGGATAACCATAATGTTTCAAGAAGTTGGAAGAAGATAGCCATGCGCAGGAAAATTTCAAAGTAAAGGAGGCAGGAAGCCAAAAGTCCATTGGACAAAGCAAACTATGTTGACAAGAAGATGCAATTGCTTTTCACTCATTGCCATAAGCAAGGTCATCTTGTAGACAAGTGTTGGACTTTGTATCCAAAAAGTCATCCACGACATTTGAAGAAGGTGGAGAAAGAGAATGGAAAGAATGTAAAAGAAGATTCCATAATTGATGTGGGTTAAGATGATTCACATGATGATGATGTGTAGCTGAAAGAAGCACCATTGAAATGGTTTGGTAAGAGATGGTTAGATTTCTTATCTAATTAAGGCTTTGCATGTCTTTTGATGTTGATGCATTTCTTTTCCAATTGAATGCATATTGCATGTTTACGCCAAGAAGGTGTTTGAAAGTGGAGTATGTTGACTCACTTTATTGCAACAAATTTTGTTCATTTCAATTCTTTAAGTACATGTACATATGAATGGGGTTCTTCTACTTATGATTGTACTTGTGAGAGAGTTGAAGAATTGTATACATGCATGAGAGTTTGTATGTATGAACAATGGAATTTTGATAGTTTCATTGTACTTGAACATGCATGAGTAATTGACTTGTGTTGGTTGATTTCTTTGTTTAACATGTATGTTGTCAACTTGAGAGTGTTGATCATTTGCACATGCATGAGTGTCAACTAGTGTTGATCAATTGTGTGTTACATGCATGTCATATTGACTTGGAAGAGTTGATTTTTTCTCCAAAGATGAAAAGGAGATGTTGACGAAGTGTTTCATGAAATGTGAAATTATTTTTGTTTTGGGAAAAGAATCGTCAAATTATTACACATGCTTATGCTTGACTTGAGAGTTAGTCATTTGAAGAGGCATGTTTTGTCGACTTGTGCTTGGTCGATAAGTTTTGACACCAATATGTAAGAGTACATGGCGATGTTCACATGATGTGAAATTTGTTTCTTTGAAGGAGCAAGAAGACATATCGCCAGGTTATGCTTCTTGCATGATGTGTTTTTCAGATACAGACATCAACCATCAATCTGAATAGGTTGTGTTTGTGACAAGATGTCAAAAAAAAATTGCAACCATTGTAGACCATTTTATGTGTTGATGCCAAGAAGAGAAGGAGATGGTGAATGCATTCTTTCAGATGTGGAATTTGGAACCATGGAGGTAAAAGAATGGTCATTTCTTTTCTTTCTATTACTGATGTTGGAACTCATTACTGTAGTTCACTCAGATGGGATTAATTTGGAAAAATGTTTTCCAAGGAGAAGCTTGCATCGAATGCAAGTTTGTGAAAAGGATGAACATGATTTTTAGTGGGAAGGCTATCAGTTAGTTTTCCAAGCACCAAGGAATCAATTTTGTACAACAATGTGTTATATCAGTCAGCAAGCAACCAACAAGTGTTGGATTAGGCCAGTAGCAAAAGGAGAACAATGTTTGAAGAGCCAAGCCATTTGCAAGGCAAGGCATGTCAGTGAACCCAAGTGGTTGTCATAGCTATTTTTCCAAGTAGAATCAAGATGATAGAACTTGGGAAATAGAAGAGTACGCAACTCATGAGATAACCAAATTTTGTGGGTCCAAAAGCATGTCAGTGGGAAGGTGTGATCGGAATTTGGATTAGGGGCAAAAATTTGCTCAAAAATGAAAGTGCTCAGAATTGCACCAAACTATAATGAAAACAACCAACTCGTTGTCAGGAATCCAATGCAACTCGTTTCGTCGAAAACCGAGTTCGGATGAAGAAGTTATATACTGTGGATCGTCATTTAGAACATGCAATTTTTTTTTTAAAATTGTAGAACAGGTACAGGTTGATGACATGGCTGTCCAGTCGACATGCAGGGAATCTTGTTTAGTTTTTTCCCAGTGGAACTTTCACAACTTTCACAACCAGAATCACTAGGTTTGGTTTGAGAAGGTGAAATTTTCCCAATGTCCTCTAAGGTTGAATTCGGATTTATGATTATTATGTGCTGGAAATTATTATTTTTTTAATTATTAAATTTGGATATATATATATATATATATATATATATATATATATATATATATATAATAATTTATATGGTTTTATATATTATATTATATTATATTATATGATTATAGATATTAATATTTATTATTATTTTCAAACCTTAATTATTAATTTCGGATATTAATATTTTCAAAGTTTGCAATCCATTATATCCAAAGTTCAAACAAGGTTCGAGTCATCCGCATGATAAATGGTGGAGTATAATTTTAATTAACCGAAGGTTTGGGTTAAACCTTAGTCTGAACTATAATATGGTGGAGGCATTTAAACAAAGTTCAGAGAGCACAAATATTCAGTGGCAAAACAATGTATGGAGGGGCAGAGGTCAAGGTTTGACCTCGTGACCTCCCCCCAACTACTACCGCCTCTTACTAATGAGCCACAATGTGTTACTTGTAAAGGATTGGTGCAAACACTTATTTAAAGTGCATGCAAATGTCTGATGGAGGAACGAAGGGGGCCAACCCTCCTCCCACAAGACTGTGTCGTATGCCCAAGTTCTAAGCATTCAACCAAAATGCGCTTAGTGTGCGCTTATCCACATTAATCAAGAATTAAGTCTTATTTAAACTGCACTTATGTTGGCGGAGATTTTGGTATCACCTCCAAATCTGACACCACCTCCAGAATTTTTAGAGCTAACTGGAACTTCTCCAGATTTAGAGGCAGAATCTAAGGGAAAATTAAATGAAGCCTATCTTGAGAAATGTTAGACCAATTTTGGCTCAGGAATAGTCATTCCTAGCATATTGGCATGCTTTTAATTCATTGGAACAACTTGCAGAGGCAAAGGAGAAATTCTACAAAGGTTTTTGTCACCTTGAATAATTTTGTAAGTCAGGGCCACCAGGAAGGAAGGCCATGCCCAGATCAGCTGAAGGCCAAATGGAGTGAATGAATAGTAATTTTTAGATGTATTTGATGCTTTAAACAGAGTGGTACAGTTTGTAGAGGCGTTGGAGCACTTCTGAAGGTGTTTTTGTCACTTTGGAGATTAAACAAGCCCATGGCCACCAAGATGGGAGGTCAAGCCTAGATTAGCTGGAAACCAAATTCAGAGATTGAATAGTCATTTTTGGGGTATTTGAGTGTTTTAAAGCCAATGGAGCAAGATTAAAATCCATTGGAGCACTATAGGTGTTTGCAAACAGAAATTTTACTCTTAATCCTAAGAGGGCCTAGCTAGTTAAAGCAGGTCCATGGAGATGTAGCCCAAGAGGGGTGAACTCCATTATCATCCATTGTGTTATGTGATTGTTGTATGTTATGATTCTGCATTTCATTTTCCATATATGAGTTTTTAAAATTTAATTAATTTGATCATCAATGACACCTAAAATTTGACACATAAACCCCTTCACAAGTGGTTAGCTTGAGACGATCCTAATCACACATTTTTAATACTAATGAGGGAGCTAGCATAGAAGTAACTAGTTTTCCCATATTCAGATCAAAGATAAACAACAAGATCTATTGAATCAACCTAAGGAGAATTTGTAACATTAACGCAAACATTTAGAGGTCTAGGCTACAAACGTGTTCTGACGTCGTTAAACATAGGAGTTGTCGTTGTTTTCCAGCGTTGCATCCCGTGGGTGAAATATCATTCCACATATGTAAGTGTATAGGATCGTTCTCCACATACCTTCGGCTATATCAGATGGCGATCCACACATGAAAATTATATGGGAATTCTCTCACTGAATAGTTACGCATTAGGCAACACTACTATGAACTGCACTCCCACGTACCATTCAGTATATTTTGGGAGTCCCCAATAGGTTGCTATCCATCCATAGGTAACTGATTTTTCCACGGTGTATGTCGTGATACACCGAACACAACATTCAGGGGTATTGGATGTCGTACGTTAAGTACTTATTTTTTCAAGGTGTATATCGCAGTTCATGATTGCTTGGTAAAACTTTATGCCTAGTTACCCCTTTGTTTTGTTTTTGTCTTTAATTTCTAAAATCAATTAATTGACCGCAGAACAAGATCCTCCTCGTGGAACAAATACTTAGTGGATATTAGGCTGAGACTAATGCTGATAGTTACCTAGTCTACCAATCAAGGAAACCCTCTGATGGGAATCCTATTCATTTTCCTTATTTTGGAAATATTGGTGATCCTTATATGGAAATTTTGTCCCTTCCCAGATTTACCATTAGTTTTCCAGTTTGGTTGTTTTAGACCTCTATAGTAGTTCTGAATGTACAAACTGCTCCTCAACTGAGTTCCCCTCCACCTGAAAAATATCAACCTCATGTTGATCCTAAAGTTGACCCTTCGCCTTCTTCACATGTTATTTTTTCTTCTTCACCTGGTGAAATTCTTGATTCTAGTAACCAGGGAGTTAAGAAGAAGAAGAAGAATCAAAATAAGAAAGGGGGCAACCAAGAAACCATATTTATCGATGCAACTGATGTTGACAAATCTTCCAATCAGCCCTGCAAAGTTAATTTCCCTTGCAAGTTATGTAAGGGTGATCACCTTCTTAAAGATTGTCCTAGTATTCCTAATATATTAGAAGTGTGGTCCACAAACTCACATCTTCCTTTGTCATCAGCCTCTGGAGATCATGTTGGTGGCAAACCATCAACTAGTGATAATAAGGTCAATGGGAAAAATGGTAAAATCAAATTTCCTTGTAATTTATGTGTAGGGAATCATCCTATTCACCTTTTTCATTATATGGTTGAAGCCTCATATGTGTTGGAAAACCTTACAACTTCTCATCCACAACTTCCAGATGGTTACCGGAAGCTTTCTCCCAATCCTCCACTAGTTGATGAAGTGATTGATCAAAATCCATCTCTAGTCAATCCCACTCTCTCTAAACGTGAATCCCATGAATTCATTCATGACCAACCATTGGTTGAGAAAATGGTTGACTCGATTCCAACTTCAGGTGATCGTACCTTTCTCGTAGAGAGTGAAGTTCATACCACTCAAGTTCTTCTCATTTCTTCATATTAAAATGAATTGGGGGGGGGGGGGGGGGAATTATCTCGTTCTCACGGTAGAGGGAGGCAATCATCCCATTCCCATAACACAAGGGGGTAGTTCTCCCATTCCCACGAAACTCCCTCAAAGTAGTATGGTCCCTTCTTTTGATTCGAGTCGAATGGTGGAATATGGTGTTCCTTCTTACATTCCTTTCCATATCATAGTACAGGCTTATAATATACCCATACCTGGCACAATCATAGATGAAGGCACATCAGTTAGAATTTTTTATCAACTTCTTGGCAAGATTTAGGTTCTCTATAACTTGTGCCTGTTACCCAAAATCTGTTGTCTTTTAACAGAGGAACCAATCAACCATTAGGGATCCTTCCTAAGTTTCCTATTACTTAGGGAGGAAATATCATCTATATCAATGTGATGGTTGTCCAAGGCCCTTTGGGTTTTAATTTAATCCTTGGGCATCACTATGTTTATGTCATGGGAGATCTTGTTTCTTCCATGTTTCATGTGATGTTTTTGCCACATGAAGGAAATATCGTGACTATTGACCAAATTTCGTTCATTGGTCCTAATTTTACACCCAATGAACAATCTTTCCTAAATTTTCTTATATTCAAGTGGTATCGTCCCCACCACAGGTTAATTATACGGAAACCTGATCCATGGCCGTGTCTACTGATGATCTAGTAGGTGATGTAGTCCATCATGTACTGGGGGCATTGGAGCCTGATCTTTCAATTAGATCCCTTGATATGTATCCCTTCCAGAGAATTATTCTCCCATATGATGAGAACCTCTTGGAATCCATGGCCTCTTATTGGCCATGATCAAGGATCATAGTAGAGTTCCTTTTCTTGTGTCAAGCTCATTAAAAAATGAAACAAGGTCTCTAGAGCACAATTCATTTACTTGTGTCAAGCTCCTTAAAAAATTAAACAAGGTATGAGCATAGTTCGTTTCCTGTGTCAAGCTTGTTAAAAAATGAATCATATCCCCTTCTAATTTGATTCTTTGATTAGATCTCATAAATTCCCAGTCAAGTCTTTCACTTGATCTCATAAATGAACCTTCATTCCATCGACCTCTTAGTACCCAATAGTCTACTTAGGTGAATGAAATAAAGTTTTGGGGGCATGTACCTCGAATTGAGTCATTATGTTGGGGGCATGCAAACTAATTTTCAAGCATAGTTTGTCTCCGTTTCAAGCTTGTGTAAAAATGAAACCAATTTCAAACATAGTTTCCCATGTTTCAAGCTCGTGAAAAAATGAAACCAATTTCAAGCATAGATTCCCATGTTTCAAGATTTTGTAAAAATGAAACCATTCTCATCCTATTCTCATGATTTCCATTTTCATCAGCCTATTTCTACCAAATGAGCCTTGGTGTTTTCATTCCATCGTTACCATTTGCTTGGCCGATCATATGCTTTCACTTAGTTTTTTACCCTTTCCAGAGGAACTACTGCGATGAGTGGTATTATTAGCCAACCTATTGACCTTTACATGTTTTGAGAAATTCCACCATGACTGGAACCCATTTTTACCATTTTATACCACTTGTTCCTCTAGGAGGAGTTACCTTTTAGCTCTTTTCAGACTCCTAAAATAAAATAATATTGCTGAGCACTTGTCCTTTCGAGCTCGTAAAAGTAAATGAAAAGACGTATACTCAGTATAAGTTTAAACCTTTTCTGGACTGAGATAGACTAACTACAAAAAAGGAAAACCTTAGTCAAACATGGCTAAGAGGTTCTGTTGAGTATTTTTTTCTAACTTTTCAGACTTAAGAGACTATCTACGAAAAGGGACACATGGAATTTTCTTTTCTGCCTATTTTTCAAACTCTCTAAACATGAAAAATATGTCGTGTTTTACATTCATTGTACTCGTTAAAAAATCAAACAATGATGGAATTTTCAAACATGACAAGGCCGAACCACTCCTTCTCAGGGTTCATTAAATATACTTGGAGGGATTCGTCAGAAGGATGAACTTACAAATCAAGCATATGTTATCCTCCTCACGCTTGTTAAAAAATAAAGAGGTACTAACCAGTATGGTTGGGGAAATTGGAAAAATAGGGAATTATAGCTTTCTAAATAGCATCAAGTCACTCTTTAATACACCACTTTCTACTTCATCTATGTGGCTATTGGGTTGGGCAATTTACTTGTCTTTTGGTTATCATACCACTTTCAGAGCCTCCATTTCGGTTTTGGGTCAATGCTTGTTACACGTTATTTTGTCACCATGTCATTTGACTGTCCATATAGGTCTATCACTACCTATAGTGTGCTCCCTTAGAAGTAAAAAACCCTAATGTTCCTAAACCAAGTCTTGGAATTGGAGAAAAGCTCATTAAAACCCTTAAAAGTCTACCTCCACACTTTTTCTAGCCTTTTCTTGTGGGTTCGCAGATACTTGTTCTATAGCCTACGACAGCCCTTGCACGTTCTGCTACTAAAACCTACGGACCCCCGTAAAAAGTCAAATAAAGGAAAAATTAAGTTCTAGAAGCCCAACTAGTCAAATATTCTCCCAACTGGAAGCTTCTAGAGGCGCGTTCATTTCGAGCTTTATCCCTCCACTCATGGAGCTTATCCCTTGGTCCATGGAGCTCAAATCCCTTCATAAGAGGAATCCATCCCCCTCTTCATGGAACTGAAACTACCTCCATTTCCCTATAAATTGAGCTCATGTTTCAACCTAAATGGTAGATTCTACACACATAATAGACATACATGTTAGTTGCTGAAGAAATTCCCAAGAGTGCATACTCTCTACACTAGTTGTTGTTGGCATGAGAATGATCACACCCTTATGTCCATAACTCCATGCTAGTATTTAGAGAGGAAGGCTTGTCAAACTGAAGGAGGAAAGATTGTTCAGGACCCTGGGAGAAACTTGTACACCATCAAGGCATCAGGTTGTAAAGTTAATTTTTTCATTCAAGATAATACATATGGATCTCTTTTTCTCATTGAGTTGTTCTTGTGCTTGTTGAATAATAACAATACTTAGACTCCTTGATCACTAAGTTGGATTATCTTTTCTTAATTATTATATGTTGCAGGTGCTTTTATTATTTTTTCTGTCTTTGATTGTAGGTTCTACTTACTGGAGAAGCCTCTTTGGAGCGACTGGATAAAATACTGCATCGAATGTTGGATTTCAAGGTAGGGGCATGTCCTCTTTCTTTGTTTATAATAATTCTGAATTGAAAATAATCTAGAGAAAATGATTTACAAGTGGATGTTTGTTTCTAGCTATTCGTAGAATACTAGGGAGATCGATCTTGTCCGCAAGATGGATTAATCCGCATAACAAAATGGTGACTCCATTCGGGATTAGAACTTAGTTTTCCTTTTTATTTTTCGGTTTGAATTTTGAGAGTTTTCTGATTTTGATTTGTCTGAGATTGGGTTGGGTAGATAACTTTTAAGAATCCCTGAAAATAAAAGCTGAATATTTGTTTTTTCTGTACTTTTCCTTACCTCGGCAGTTTTAATTTGAACACAGTGCGGTAGCCTCCGCAGCTTTTAGTTCAGAACAGTGTGGTACCGCTTTGTTCTCCATTGGAAACTGCGGACTTGTGGAGAATTTTTGAAAAAATAAAATTCTCTTTTTAGGAGCTAGATTACCTGATTCTTTGTGTTTTCCCCAGTCTACCTTAGCTGTCAAATCTTATGTGTGAATTTCTTTTCAGAAATTTTTGCGTTTGTGTGATTTTTGATATGATTTGCATTTTATGAGTGAGTGTTTGCCCTACTTTTTTTTTGCTCCATACAAGATACCTTCATATACCTTAGCTTACTGGTACTTTTATGAAAATTGATTATGTTTTCATTTGCAAATTTGGAAGAGATTTTTAGCTTACTAAAGCTTGATTTTCACACCAAAGCATTTTTTGGATGTTTTCATTTATGCTGAGATAAGTAGAAAATTTTCTTGGTTCGATCACAAACTAGGAGAAAATGTCCTCAAACTTTTAGATAGACTTCAAAATTAGATGTTTCTTTGATTTTAAAATTTATGTTTTTAGAGTTTTTAGATATTGTTTTCTTTTTGGAAATAGTTTGTTTAATGATTTGTAGTTTCTGATCTGATTGAAAAAGGAATTTCATTTCAACCGAGTCATTGATCATTTTTGTGAAATTGAGTTCTCAAAGAAATCGTCTTCTTTTCAAATATTTTGTTTATGAATGAAAGAATTGGTCCTTTGAAAGCTGTTAAATCTCTTAATCTTTCCCTTAAATAAGATTCATTGAAAAGAAAGGAGTTGCAATTCTCATTTAGATGCATTTAGCGTATTTTTGAGTCGGGTCACAAACATCATTGAAGTTTCACCTCCATACCTTCTGTCTTAAGCAATAGCCAAATTAAAAACAACGCTTTAATAAAATAAATCTTGATATTTTATATTTTCTAGGTCTCTTTCCACCAACATATCTTAGGCTAGTGTCTTGGAATAGGTTGTAATTAACATTCCAAGATAGTTCAAACAAACAAGTAGCAATCTTGCGGTAGGAAAATCCAATTGTAGCATTTGTGCTCTGGGAAGCTCTTCTTAAAAGAGTCAAGCAAGAGATCATGTCGCAACCAGTGAGGTAATCGTACATATCTCATTGGAAAAGATAACAGATGTGCACATACTAAAAATGGTAAACCTCAGATAGAACATTGTCGAGGAGCCTGGGGTCACTTGTTGGTAAACCTTGGATTATATCAAGGAGCCTTCAAGGGGATTGAGCTTGTTACTCTACCCTTGTGTGTATATCGGATCGTAGACTGTTCCCCCAGGTACATTTTTTCCCGTTGGTGACCTTAGTGACTATAAATTTTAGGATTTTTTCCCAAGGTGACAATGGAGGGAAGGTCCCACTATACCTGGAACAGACGTCGACTAGAATCACTTGGAATTTCCAGAGGGTACTCTTCCCTTAGAGATGGCATAAGTGGAGAGACTTGCACCAGACTGTTTCATTAAGCAGGTTGTTGGGGTAACTGTTCCAACCACCATTTCCACATTAGAATTCTACGACGTTGGATTTCATCACCAACTAGTGTTTTTAGTGTGGGAACATATTGTTTGTGTGTGGATTTCTCTCTTAAATTTTGTAGGTGTGTGATCAATTTGATTGTTTCCTTAGAGACTTTGATTTCGTGTGTTAAATTTTTAATCGTGGCTGAATTACCAAGACAATCACATAGAATGCAGGGGAAACCCCCCGAGTACACACCAAGCCAATTAGAAAAGCTTAAATTTGAGAAAGGAAAACCATCAGGGACTGGATCAACTGAAAAAGAGGAAACATCAGTAATTATACATCCTGATTACAAAGTAGATCAACCTCAAACAACAGAAAGTTCTCAAAGGAAAATATCAATTTATGAACTAGTTGAGCTTGCTTCCAAAACTAGTGAATTATCAGCTACTGAGCCTGAGATTTCTGAACCAGAAACCGAACTTGCTACATCTGAGCCTGCTTCAGATTTCATCACTCCAACCCCTGGTCGTCCTCATTCACCGAGAGTAAAGTTTCGCATCACTGAGAACCTTCCTCCTGGCCTCATTAGCATTGAAGAAATTACTGACACAAAAGAAGAAGTTATTCTTCCTTCACATCAGGAATATTTAGATCTTAGGCCAAGTGAATGGATTTACTATCATAGCCCTTTCAAACAGGATCCTTGGTATTCTCAGTTAACCAAATTTCTACACAGTTTTGGTCTAAACTATTCACCACCCCGAATTCCTTTTTACGCCATACCAAGAGGTAATTACAGACCTTCATTCAACATGTCTGGTGAGTCATCCATGTTTTCTGCATCGCTAGAAACATATTTTTATGGTGGTCCGTCTGTTCCTCCGGGGTACCAGTTCGGAGTCGCTTTCTGGTACTTTCTCAGGAGCAGCTCCCTCTCCCAAAAAACTTATACAATCACCTGGTGCAAATGAATCACATACCGAAAATTTGAACGCAGAAAAAGTTTACATGATGTCTGGAAACATTCCTAACCATGATCCTCAAAGTAGTAATTTACCACCTAGGGAGCATCCTCAAGGAAGTAATTTACCGCCTCGGGGGCAACCTCAAGGAAAGTACACACCTCATTTACAATACATACCTCACGGACAATACACACCTCACGGACAATACACACCTCAAGGAGAGTACATACTTCAAGGACAGTACATACCTCAAGGACAATATCAACCTCAAGCGTAGTACTCTATTCCGGGTCCGCAACCTCTTCAAGGACAATATCCTATGCCAGGGCAACAATCTTTCCAAGGAAAACAACCTCCTTTAGGGCCGCAGTTTTATCAGGAACATCAATTGTTTCAGGGAGTTCAATATTTTAGTGGAAATTATCCAGCCAACTATCAAGCTTACGTTCCAAATTATCAACCTGGTTATGGTCCATCTTATGCATCACAACCTTCAATGGGAGCTCTATATCCTGGAGTAAACATGGTGTGGAATCCATATTTGAATCAACATAATTTTCCACCTAACGTGCAAGTACCTTGTAATAAACTTGGTTATCCAATTGGTTACATTCTAATCCAGCAACCTTTCCAACCTACGCTTCAAGTTATACCACAGGTATCTGCACGTAGTAATGTTCAGCAGCCTAGTCCGAGTACACCTAGGACTCCACCTCAAGCTGCTGCACCAAATTTTGTTCAACCTACCACACCTATCCCTGGAATTTCTATGGCCCCTATTTCTACAACCCCTCAAGTATCACAACAAATCCCTTAAGTCACTGCTCCTCAACCTGGATCCACAATTCAGACTACTGTTCAGATGCCTACAGGACAACCTGGTACAAGTACAATTGTAATAATCCAACCTCAGTTTGTTTATCAACCATATCGAGGGCAGTATAAATATGAACCTGTAGCACAGAATCCAGTATACCAACATCAACCATACCTTGGTTACACTTATTAGATACCAGCGCAACCTCAGTATGGTCCGGCCAACCTTGGTTATCCAGGAGACATTCCTATCCAAAATGCACAGGCTATTCCAGGTTATCCTGGATATCCTCCTCCTGGTACTGGTATAGTTCCACAAGGTTATCAATTTTCTCAGCAGTACCCTAAGCGTCGGTTACCATTCATATCAACTTTGAATTCACCCGATTTGTCACACCTAACGAATGATCTGATTTATTATATTCCGTATTGGCCGCCGATGCCGAATAAGTTGCCTGGTGATATTCCTAAGTTTGAAGGTAAATCAGGAGAGGACCCCTCAAACCATGTCACGAATTACCACCTCTGGTGCACATCCAACTCTTTAATCGATGGTTCCATTTGATTAAGACTGTTTCAGAGAACACTGATAGGCTTAGCTACAAAATGGTATATTGAACTACCACATGGCTCATTCAACAATTTCAACGCATTAGCAAAAAATTTCTTAACACACTTTCAATTGCTAGTCCGATACGACAATGGCACAAAACTCTTAACATCATTAAAACAATCTACGACTACATACATTTCAGATCACCTACATGAATGGAGATGTAGAAGACGTTTAGTGAAAGTTTTTATTCCGGATCATATTTTGGCGAAATGGTTTATCAAATCATTGCTTCCAAATATTACTAAAGATGTGGCTAAGGGAGGTGATGTTATGGAACAACAGGTCATTGCTCAAGCACAGTACTTAGACCTTGTATATACATAGTTTGGTACTTTAAACAAAAAAATTCCCGATTTACCATGTCCCGGTCAAATAATTGCAACTCCTTCAGGTTCTCATGCTGCAGATGGTGTAATTGGTTTAGTTAGCACTAATACAAGTAAGAAGAAGTCCTCAAAAACTATTTCTCATATCATAACTTTACCATATTCAATGAAAGGAGATTATTCCCTTGAAAATTTTGTCGATATCCATGTTGTAGACTCATCTACAGCTAAATCTAAAACCGGTAATAAGAAGAACGGAAAGAATAAAAACAAGAGAACTACATCTCCCAAAGAGAAAACCGAAAAGAATGAACCAACTGATGATAAGTGGAAACCTCATTATCCTTGTATTATCTGTGATGAGGATCACTTTACCAAAGAGTTCCCACATCGGTCCGAGGTCTCTAAATTCGTCAAAGGTTCACCAACCCCCGATGTCTTGAAGGACCCTTTTCCAACTCAATATAGAAAAATGATAGGATATTCTTCAAATTCATCGGCAGATATTTTAATGATGTATGATGTTATGGTTGCGACGTGATCGCAAGGCTATGGAAGTAAAAATCTAGTAACTAGTAAAGAGACATAAAATTATAGTCAAACAACAACTGTATCTCCTTCGGTTTTTGATCCACTTCATATCGAGAAAACTAATCCTGATCTAGTGA
>CM076575.1:130873136-131076097 GCA_034641835.2 Pinus albicaulis
CCGAGGAGGAACCCTTACAGGCATAATGATCTATTATTATGTTGTGAGATTTCTCTCAGGGTGTGAGAGCCATCGCCGAGCAAGCTTTTTTCTGAATTTTCACTAAGCATCGCTTTCTTCCAAATTCATTCATGGGTAGCTCTAGAAATTAAAATAATGTTTTTTGGACATTGAGAAATTTTGAAAAGCATGTCTTTCATTATATGTGGCCTAGAAAATCTCATTAATCTTCAGAAACATGGAAACATTTCTTTGGGCACTTAAAAAATGATCAAGGGTAGTGCTTTTCATCATCAGTGGCTTTGAACGTTAAATTAATATTCAAAAAATGCACAAAATTATTTGGGCATTTAAGAAAATATAAAGGGAAAATGTTTAATGTTTTCTATAGGCTTCAAGTTTTTATTTTGTTGACAATATTAATAATTTTCAAGTTGTTTCTTCAATTTCTGTGTGAAAACCTTCCATGGATAACTTTTGAAACAGTTTTCGTGCTGCTTTTCACCTTGAAATTCCATACAATTCCATGGATTGTCCAAAACATTTGGTTACCTTCCATAGAGAACTTTTGAAATAGTTTTCGTGTTGCTTTTCACCTTGCAATGGGATACAATTCCATGGATTGTCCAAAACACTTAGTTTCTTCTCTTCTACTCTAGATTGACATTGTATGGTATGCTATCTAAAAAAATGGACACCCCAACATCCAAGCACTTTTTGGGAAGTTTTTGAGTCCCCTGTATCACATTAAGAGGAATATAACGCGATGTGGCCCAACCCTCGTTCACAAGTGGCGACGCACAGATTTCAAACTAAACTTTAATGTGCAAATATAATTGATTAACAATCTGCCAAGTCACTGGTAATAATTGAAAGCAGATAAATGGTAACGTGATACAACAGATTCGATAGTGTTTATTTGGAGTACTTGTGGATTTTTTTGAATGTTGTGTTATATCACCTCCATAGCTACGAACCTGTCCTTGTGATCTGGCGTAATAACTGACCCTTATCCCGACTTCCGCGCCACTCCTTCGCGTTGTGCAATGATACTCCGACTGTGTTTTTTCTCTCACCAACCGAGCTAGGAGGAAGGGTTTTCGACCTCCATAGATATTTCAGAGTTCCTCGAGGGTTTTACCAATGCTTCTCTGCGTCTCTGTGCGAGAAAATGTATCCCTCCTTCTGTCAAACAGATCCTATTATGTTCCTGTTGCGCAACCTTCTTCAAACATGAACTTTCACAAACCCTGCAATGGCAACTCGTTACCTGTTTGTATGGTAATTTCTTCGGCGGTAGTTTTTTTTGTTATTCCAGTTGTTTTTCACAGCTGAATGTTCTTTCTCGCTTCTGTCTTCTAATTATATGGTTGTTTGTTATCAATTCCTCTCCAGGTTTGGATCATCAAGAACTCTTGTGGCCTCCTTCAGCTTAAAAGAAAACACAGGTATTTAACTCCTTCCTTGTTTTAAACCCTTCTGCTTTTGTTTGAGACCTCTAACCGTTCCGGCTCCTTCGTGAGCAGGCTTTGTCGGTTCCAAACTGAGGTGTTCGTCTCTGCTCAGCACTCAACCTCCCTGGTAAGTTCCACTGTGACTTTTTTGGTTAATTTGCACGCTCGTTCTTGATAGTTTGACTGCACCTAAGAAAAATTCCTTGGGGTTCTAATATCGAGCGGTTTATGGTGTTGTAGGCCCTCTCCAGTTTGCAAGCCTGGCTGTTCGTTACTTCAACAATGAAACCCTATGGGTAGGGTCGATTCCTTCACTGTGTTTCTGTAGCTTTAGGGTTTGTATCTCCATTGTCAATCTCTGGACTACTTTTGAACTTGTCGATGTAATTTGTTAATGGAAACAAATGTTCCTTGGGGTTTCGATGTTTCGCTGAGGTTGTATTTTTTTTTGTTTCGAACCCTCATTCGCTATATGCTCAATATTCTATCTCTCCTCTGGACAGTTTCTAAATCTTTTGCAGACTCTTCAAGTGGCTATTTTGGAAATTCTAGTAACAAAAATTTGAAATTTATTTCTGTGTATGCGAACTTACCTGATATTGTCTGTAAATGCTTGTTGGTTCTGTTTCGTCGAGAAAACAACCCCGAGCTTTATGCCTGGGTGGACTTTTGCATTATCTTCGTAACCTTGTTGATAACATGAAAGGTTTTCTTTCACCTGGATACAGTGTCTCTTTTCACAACGTAATTCCGTTTACATTCTCAAATTAAAGTGTTGTGCACATAACAGTAGGGAGATAAAAATTCACTTTGCAATAATCTGATATAAAACCATAAACTGGCTGAGAGAATTTACTAGTTATAGATGGTTCTCAAATTCTATTTTTTTTTTTTTGTATTCTCTCTCTGATGGAAATCTAAACTTACAGTATGTTTCTTTCTGCTATTTATACTACTGTAGGTAATAGTTTTGTTTTTGTTTTTCGGTTGAAACTAACAACCGCACTATCTAACTACATTTCCAGATTATAAAAAAAAACTTATAATTAAGTCTACAAAAACATTTGACTTCCCTAATCCTACTGTTCTCTTCCAAATAACAAATAATAAAAGAAAACAAATTACAAGTCTATTAACCTGTCCACAAACACATGTAACAGTGAGACAAATAAGCCGTCTTTTTTCTACTCTGAGTTAGATGCTCCTGCATCATAACGTTAAGCTTTGAGTTGGGTATTTTATGGTTTGGTTGTATTCTTGAATTTTTCTACTGATGAGATCCTAATATTTAAATGGCTTCAGGCCCTCAGAAGATATGGTTTTGCCTATGTTGCAAAGGATATTGTTTAGGGAAGACCCTTTTCCTCGAAGATTTCCATTCCCTATATGAATGGAAAAGAATATGTTATGGATTATTTTAATATGAATCCATTCCCTATATAGGAACTACTTATGGGTCAGATCTTTGAATTCCTTATATGCAAAGCTTTGAACATTATCAAATGTTGTGTTGAAAGTGCCCAAATCTAATAATATTTTAGCTATACATAGTATTTAGGTCTTTTTGAGGCAAGAGGATGCCATACTTTGCATATTTGAAAGCTATTCAAGCTTTGGTGGATGAATATTGTTTGATCCAGGTCCAAGGAATGGAGTTATGGCTCTAGTGGTTACATGAAGTCATGCTCATTCTTTTATAAAGATATTTTATGTTTGTACCACAATCATGGATTTCAAGCATATGTAGAATCTGAGAAGATATGGATATGAGTTTTAAGAAATTAGTCGACATTTTTGAAGTGTTGCAGTTGGAAACGAAAATTAAATTTATTTGATGGAATTTTACTTAAATGCTTTTTTTACTTAGTTCCATATTCCCACTCCCATTGGCATTCTTGTGCAGCTCTCGGTGAAAATTCTAGTTTACACCAATGGTGATTTGTTTGTTCACTGTGTCGAGATTTTTAACACGGCAGGCTGATACATAAAACATACTTTTTTATTGATTAATTCATTGTCGTGTGCCCTCCGCTCGAGAAGTTAGGAAAAAGGAGTCCGATAATAATGAATGAACGATGAAGAAGCCCCACTACAACAATGGAAACCACATCTATGAGGAACTGATGCATGTTGTTTAATCACACAGGCCATTAGGGCTTCAAGTTAGGTTGTTCCTCCTCTCCACATTGTAGCTCCCTTGACCTCCAACTCCCTCTAAGAAGATAAGAGATTTTCTTGTTGTTTGATATAGGTGAGTTGGTTTCATTGTAGCTCCCTTGAACGTTTAACAAACAAGCTACACATGTTTGGGTTTTTCGCCGTGAAGAATTTTAACATGGTTGCTGGTCCCGAACGTTTTGATTGAACTTTGACCATTTGTTGGAATTTACTATAGCACATTGGTTTCTCTATATGAATTATATTACACGTATTTTTTTCTTGCTTTTGTTCACTTATTCCCTCTCGTTAAAAAAGAAAAAAGAAAAAAAAAAGAAGAAGAAGAAGAAAGAGAAAGAGACCTCCACATAGGTTTTTCATGGCATCTACATGCTCCGACTTGGGTTCTATTTTTCCATTGTCATGCAATATATGTGGTTGATCATTTAAATCCTAATAATTATTTATTTTTCCACACAATCTGATTTGGCATGTGTCATTTTATATATTGTAAAAGTTTTTAAATTTTAGTAGTTGAATTTTAACATGTTGTTGGTCAACACTTTGATCATTTGTTGGAATTTACTATAACACATTGGCTTCTCTATATGAATTGGTTTTTGATTGAACTTTGACCATTTGTTGGAATTTACTATAGCACATTGGCTTCTCTATATGAATTATATTACATGTCCCTCTATAATATGAATTATATTACATTGGCTTCTCTATATGAATTGGTTTTTGATTGAACTTTGACCATTTGTTGGAATTTACTATAGCACATTGGCTTCTCTATATGAATTATATTACATGTCCCTCTTTCTTGCTTTTGTTCATACTTACTCAGCTACCACCTATTCCCTTTCCTTAAAAAAAAGAAACCTTCGCATGGGTTTTCCATGGCCTCTGCATGCTTTGGCTTGGCTTCTCTTTTGTCGCTGACATGCAAGATTGTGATTGATAATTTGAATCTTAATAATTATTTATTTTCCCACGACATGTCACATTTTATATCTGGAAAAATGTTTAAATTTTAGTAGTCTATGGTATATGTATATATGCATGATCTTTTACACATTGTGTGAGATCAACCATAACCATAGTATACAAAACTTTTCAAAATAATAAATACGTTTTTTTATCACTTTCAAAAAATGCTTTCAAAATGGGTAGAAATGACAAGGATTACATTATTAAATACCTAATATTTTAAAATAAAAGAAATAAATAATTAAAGTTTAATTAATTTAGATTTATTTTTAATACCTAATATTTTAAAATAAAATAAATAAATAATTAAGATTTAATTAATTTATATTTATTTTAATATAGAATTTTTTTTCTAATTAATGTTAAATTCTATTATATCATACAAAAAATGTATTCAAGCTTCATAACAGGGATTGTTGAATTAGCCAACCTCTGTTGGATGAAGACATTTCAAAAATTTAAAAAGTGGGCTGCCCTTCCAGGGGAAACCAACCCTTAGTGAGTTGAACGATTCAAAGAGAGAGCTACCCTTCTTGGGGTAACCAGCTGTTGACATAGACTTGAATGACTGAGTTTGCTGGAAAATAGTAAGACAGACAAAAAAACCATAGAGAAGGATGTAAAAATTGAGAAAGAGGAGAGCCATGGCTCTGCAGCTACCGGTTCTGTGTGTCATGATGCTCTATTTGAGGAATTTCTTCAATGATGAAGAATTCATATTTGGACAAGGCGTCATCCTTCTTGGAGAGATGGGGAGCTAGCTCTGTAGTTGAAGTTGAGCATGCACCTTTGTCCTCCGCAGTGACTTTATGTTGGGCGCCTTTCGTAGAGCTACTCCCTCCACTGTCCAAAGCATCCTCCACGCTTTTGCAGGAAGACCGACTTTTTTCCTTGGCCGTGGGGAGGAGGAGCGTGAAAGAGTAGACTTGTGAGGGTGTTTCTTGCTGCTGCAGGCGGAGTGGCTCTGCTATGCCTCCATGAGGCGAATTGAAAGATGAACAGAGAGTGATTGAGGGTCAAAGATCTTGGGATCTTCCACCGCCACATAGAAGGCCACAGAGCACTCTTCCATAGCCAAATTTAGAGGGCAAGAGGGAGAGCCTCTACCTCCTCTGAGACAACATCTCATATGGTGTTGATGCGACATTGTGTTGATGGAATGATGGGCTTGTAGGGCAGGGAAGGAAAGCTCAGAGGGTGGAAGAGGAGCAGTGTGCTGGGCGGAGGCAAGATGAAGGCTTGTAGAGCAGAGAACAAAGGCTTGCAGAGCACGATGGAGGGGGAATGATAGCTAGAGTGAAAACTGGAGTGAATGAGGAAGATAATTGGAGCCATTGGCCATATATGGCCAGAGAACAGAATGCAGGAGCCAAGCTACAATGTGCGGGATTGAATGCTACAGGTGATGGCGTCCTTCCTAGCGGGGCGTGTTTAAAGCCCTCACGAGGGAAGCATGTACGTCGCCATGGTGAGGCCAACTGCCCTCGCATGGTGAGGCTAGGTGGCCAGCAAAATATAGAGTTAAAATAAATTTAAATTAGTTTAAATTTTTTATTTAAAACTTTATTTATTTTTATCTTATGAAATTTGAAGAAGAAAAAAAATGTATTTAAAGAGAGATAATACCACACAATATCATTTAGGTAAATAGACTATTTTGCTATTCAATATTCAAACTACAATTTGAAAGCATTCTTCCACTTATGATAAACCCTTATTCTTTATTTGAACAAACTAATTTTTTTCATTTGCATTTTAAAGTTAATGTCACTATTGCCTAAATTCTATTTCATTATGCATTTATGAATCTTTATTCATATGACGTTTTTTTAATTAATAAATTTAATTAGAACATAAAAAATGACATAACTATTTTGGAAATAAATCTCAACCTAAACTACTAAGAATATTTTTAAAATTCTTGTGGATATTCTATAAAAGATAAATATTGTTAAATTACTACCATCCATCTATTGCTTAATTGATAATTAAGTTCAATTATCGAAACCTTATTCTAAAATAGACAATAATAATTGATTTAACTTTACAATTTATGGAATACATATATATATTTGTTTGTTTTATAATCGTTTTTATTAAAAAAAGTTAAGATATGATAGTTATGGAGATTTTATTAGTTAAAATCTAATGTAAATGAAACAAGAGGAAACCATTAGATTAATATTGAGTGTTATAAGTATCTTATAAATGTAAAGCCCAACAAAATGTAAAATACAAAATAACAGAAATTCAAAGTTCAACATGGAAAACAAATTGTTCTTCAATACATTTGGTAGGTAAACAAGTTTGCAATACATTTAGTATGTTCTAAATATATTACTTCGTAGTAGGCTACACATAGCTTATCTTTCCAAACACACATTATTATTAGTTTGCATAATTATTTAAATTATTACTTTAGCTACTTCCCACCATAATTTAAACAAGTATTTGCAAAAGAAAAAAGAGAGAAATAAAGATGTAAATAAATATACTTCAGATTTACTTTCCATCATTGTAGGAATAAAATTGTAAATGTGTAAAGATCTCAATTTATTGGTTTGTGCCAAAGCAATACTATAAAATTCAACTTGCCTATTAACAACTATTAATTTAGCATTGACTAACATATTATTATAATGTTATATTCATTTTTTCTATGACATAGTTTCTAACTAAGTGAAAGATATTAAACTGCCTTGCAACATTTATTTTAAATAAATTATTAACTTTTCATTCAATACATTTACAGAAATTTAACTTTTTCCTTCTCTAAGGTATTCCCTTCCCCCTTCTTCAGGGGTATGCTAGTATACTTAATTGGTTAAACATGAAACCCATGTCACAAGTGGGCAGGGTTTTGATAATTATTGTATGGAGGTCTGTTCCACTTTGATGACGCTCACTGCGTTATTTGATCTTTCATTAGAGTTTTAATTCGTTTTTTAAGCAGGGTGTTTTGTGGTGGGCGTTGTATGTTGTGTATAATTAATTAAACACTTGACCGTAAAAAGAGTGGTTTTCTGTTTCTTTACCCTCTGAGTTGAATTGCCATTTGCCCGTGGGGCCGGGGAAGGAAAAAGGTGTAGAAACAGTGAGCGGGATTGATTGTTGTAAGAATCATCATTTACGCTGCCTCACCACATAGAGTTGCTACAAGGTGTCAGACTTGAGTTTGAAAAGTCGTGGATTTTAAGCTTACTCGCAACAACGATCCCTGTACATCAATTTAAAACGCGATTTTCCTAAATATCATTCCGTCAGGATGGCCGAGTGGTCTAAGGCGCCATACTCAAGTTCTGGTCCTCGATTGAGGGCGTGGGTTCAAATCCCACTTCTGACAAAGCCAAGGCATGGGTTCAAATCCCTCTTCTCGATTGAGAGCGTGGGTTCAAATCCCACTTCTGACACCGAAATGCAACTTTTTTTCAAATTCATAAATCTACTTTACAAATTGAAGACCAATAGCGAAGGCGCAGATTTGGATTTAAATAACACATAAAATGGACCAAATATTTCCTTGTTTTTATGAATTGTATTGTATTGTATTTCGTTGAAGGGTTTCCAAACAATTATGCATTATCGTCCAATTGGGTGTTTGAAGGTTGTTTGGGGTTTGCCGTGGGTAGTATGTTCATTGAAATCAAATATTAAAGCATGAAAGGGGATTTGGTCATGCTCATTAATGATAAAAAGGCAAAAGTGAGTTGTAATAGTGTGGTTTTTAAAGTTGGGTAAATTTTCAAAAACAAAGAAAGTTATATAGTTAGTGTTTTTGTCGCTTAATTTAATTTAGCTACTAATTACGCTGTAAAGCGTCTCTATTTGAAATCAACTTTCCTAAATTGCTACATGTATTATTCTGAACCCTTGAATGTAATGTTAGACGATTCAAATCATATTGACCGAACGATTAAAAACAGTTACAATTTTTAATCAATTACAGGAAATGAACATCAAAATAAGTTGCAGACCGAGAGGAGCACCTCGTGGTAGTTTCTTAAGAATTACAGAAATATTCATACTCATTCGATTTTCAGTTTGCCATTGGGAACGACATCTCCTCTGGATGGGTCAGGTCTCCGCTATTGTTATCTTTTCGCTGACAGTTGTGGCATTGGGGAAGAAAAGATTTCTACATGCGGTGACAAGAAAAGGTTTCTGCATACAGTGACGAGTCTCTCGACTCTGATCTGCTCTGTTATCCTTCTAACTGTTCAACATATTTTGGGTTAGATGAGTTATAAAGTGTCCCCCTACAAAGAGGAATGAGTTTGAAGATATGCAATCGAGAACCCCTGGTCTGTGTCTGCACTGTACTTTGCACAACCTGCTTTTTTATTCTGGGGATGGGCTCGAGATAGTTTAAATTTCCCTCCTGCAGCTCGTCCTTCTCCCCAATCGCCAAGTTATCTCCTCTCCATTCTCGCACAACTCACCCTTCATCACACTTCTTCACAATTGCCCCACATTCCCCTACAGCTCACCATTCTCCCCAATGCCCCATTTCCCCACAAGTCACCCAGTTTGCGCATAGAAATGCCCCCAGCTTGCCCTTCTTCCCAATTGACCCATTTCCCCACAACTCGTCCAGTTCCCGCACAAAAATGCCAAATTCACACATAGTTGCCGCCAGAGCCAAAGGAAGCCATTTGGAATTATCGGAATTATGAAAGCAGTGTCGCCTGCCCTTCTTCCCAATTGCCCCATTATTCCCATAGCTCTCTCAGTTTACATACAAAAATACCCAGCTCACACAGAGTTTCTGGCTCTGCCATTACCCTCACAGCTCGCCCAGTTTTCCCACAAATATAGCAACTCCCACAGAGTTTCTGCCAGAGCCAAAGGAAGCCATCCATAATTATGAAAGTTCTCTCTGATTTGAAATTTTTTCCTGATTTGGCAGGGGGGTCGAACCAACAAAACCAAGCTATAAAGGTTGTCAAAATTGCAGTCCATCGTTTCCTTTCGTTTATGGAAATTGAATATACAATATCGTCTTAGTTGTGGGTTTTTTTGTATTTTTCCTCATTCTTGTGAGCTTGAGTTTGTTAGTATTTTTTTCTCATTATATAATATCCTCACTAGGTAATCTCTTTGATAATGATTTACAATGTTTTATAAATTATTGAGCTTGTATGCATTTTCCTCATTCTGTAATTTCTTTGATAATGATTTACAATGTTATATAAATCAGTGTTTCAGGATTAGTTTTGCTCACGTTGTTAGTGTATGTTTCAATTCTGAGGCCATATGATCAATGTGAATCTGGAATAATGCAGTAATTAGTTTTCTTTAGAAGCATTTGTGCTAACTAGTTCGATGAGGAAGATAAATCTGAAATGCTTAAAAAGTAATATAAGTTGGTTCTATAAATTCTTTTTTTGGTATTTCGGTGTCTCATCGGGCCTTATTCTAGCGGAAACGGTTGTTTCATATATCGAAGAGAATATAAGTTGGAGATTAGCATTTGGATCCTCATAGTGGCCAAGGGTATAGCCACTAGTTTCTTTTACTGTGGGATGGAGATTAGCATTCAGATCCTCACAGTGGCCAAGGGTATAGCCACTGTTGTCTTTTTCTGTGGGATTCCATTTTACAGGCACAAACTTCTTTAGGCAGATCTGGACTCTCTTGGTGGCATGGAATGTACACATTTTATCTCCTTATGATCACTTTCCTTCATAGTATGGACATTTTCGTCTCTAAGATATTTCTATTCCTCCACTTTCTACTTTTTCAATGTGCTGGAAAGGCGCAGGGGACCTCAGTCTTCTTGAGCATCTTTCTCCAGAATGGATAAACTATCTCAAGCCTTTCAACTCTCTGGGATTGTTCTTTCTCTCGAGGCGGATAGACTAATCTAGTTTGGAGGATCCCATCAAGGTCAGGTCATTGCGCGTGAGGCATATCACATTATCACTCTGCTTGGTGGACCTGCCCCTCACTTCCTTTGGCTATCGCGGCTCTAGAAATAGAACATGCCTCTTAAACTCAAGTGTTTTTCTTGGTTGGTAACTCACAATTGTATATTGACCTGGGATAATCTCATTAAGCGTGGCTTGCAGGGCCTGAGAAGATGTGTTGTCTGTCAAAGATGTGCTCTCTGTCTGTCAAATGGCAAAGACATAAACCATCTTTTCTTACCCTGCCCGTTGCATCCCCAGTCTGGTTTGGGATGCTTAATATACTGAACATTCAAGCAGATCTGGAAAGGTCTAATACTGTATCTTGCCTTGGTCGTGTGGATCACAAGTTGCACAGTACATTTCCTTTCTTTATTCTTTGGGGTATCTGGCAGGCTAGATATGCTCTTATTTTTTAACAGGTGAGGTGCTTTTATTTTTTAACAAGTACAGGCAGAAATTGGGCAGAATTACTGTAAGATCTCGACCTATTACATGGAATTATCTCCACCTTTTTCCGGTATTAAAAGTATCTCTCCTCCACTTCTTCGGATTGCCTTCCCTGTGGGTTTTTTTTGACGGTGCTTCATCTTTTGGTATTTGTGGCAGGGATATGACCATTCACAAGGTTCTAACACTAGGGTGAAAATTCTAGCACTGTGGGGTGTCTTGTTTTCATTTATGATGATTCCAAATCTATCATTTGAGTGAGCCAATGGTAAATGCAATCTTGAGTCTCCAGTGCTTTCCACCCAGAAACAGAGAATCAGGGCCCTGTTTTGTGTTTTCTGGAATATCTCCATTTCTCATATCTACAGGAAAACGGCGAGGCTGGAAAACTTCCAAGTCAGGTTACAGGTCGATGTTGGACAGGATACACTCATTCCTTCGCCCATGGAAATCTGCTGGAGTCTGATCACATCAAACTATGAGAGACAAGGTTAATTTTGTTGTCGATCTTTAGGCCACAAGTTTATAATTTTGGTCACGGTGCCTATTGACTTTTGCTTATTCTTTATCTCTGAATGTAAATTATGATCAATCCTATTGTTGAATTGATATGTAAAAAAAGTATTATGAGAATTTAGATCCAGAAATGCAATCCTTGTACTTTCTTTATTTATCATAATGAAAGCGTTTTTTCTGCTAGAAAAAAATACTAATACACAGTGAATCTAAATCCATGAAAAGCCTGTTACTCAAGTGGAGGAAATGAAGCTTATATTAAGCATGGTGCCCATCTGGTTCTTTTGCTTAATCTTCGAAATGGTTGCAGTACATGTTTGTTCATAAAGCAAGGTAGCACTATGGATAGAAACCTTGGTTCACATTTCCAGGTCACCTACTCTTCCCTTGTGGCCCTTTCCCTGCTCTGTGGGCTTGATCTCATAACTATATGTGATCGTTTCCTTGTACCTAGAGTGAAAGGAGTGAGCAATAAATGTTCTCCAAAGGATTGGGATTGGCTTTCTCGTTTCTGTTCTGAGCATGGTAACTGCAACTTTAAATTATTGAGCTTGTATGCATTTTCCTCATTCGATAATTTCTTTGATAATGATTTACAATGTTATATAAATCAGTGTTTCAGGATTAGTTTTGCTCACGTTGTTAGTGTATGTTTCAATTTTGAGGCCATATGATCAATGTGAATCTGGAATAATGCAGTAATTAGTTTTCTTTAGAAGCATTTGTGCTGACTAGTTCGATGAGGAAGATAAATCTGAAATGCTTAAAAATTAATATAAGTTGGTTTTATAAATTCTTTTTTTGGTATTTGGGTGTCTCATCAGGCCTTATTCTAGCGGAAACGATTGTTTCATATATCGAGGAGAATATAAGTTGGAGATTAGCATTCGGATCCTCATAGTGGCCAAGGGTATAACCACTGGTTTCTTTTACTGTGGGATGGAGATTAGCATTCAGATCCTCACAGTGGCCAAGGGTATAGCCATTGTTGTCTTTTTCTGTGGGATTCCATTTTACAGGCACAAACTTCTTGAGGCAGATCTGGACTCTCTTGGTGGCATGGAAGGTACACATTTTATCTCCTTCTGATCACTTTCCTTCACAGTATGGACATTTTCGTCTCTAAGATATTTCTATTCCTCCACTTTCTACTTTTTCAATGTGCTGGAAAGGTGCAGGGGACCTCAGTCTTCTTGAGCATCTTGCTCCAGAATGGATAAACTATCTCAAGCCTTTCAACTCTCTGGATTGTTCTTTCTCTCGAGGCGGATAGAATAATCTAGTTTGGAGGATCCCATCAAGGTCAGGTCATTGCGCATGAGGCATATCACATTATCACTCTGCTTGGTGGACCTGCCCCTCACTTCCTTTGTCTATCGCGGTTCTAGAAATAGAACATGCCTCTTAAACTCAAGTGTTTTTCTTGGTTGGTAACTCACAACCGTATATTGACCTGCGATAATCTCATTAAGTGTGGCATGCAGGGCCTGAGAAGATGTGTTGTCTTTCAAATATGTGCTCTCTGTCTGTCAAATGGAAAAGACATAAACCATCTTTTCTTACCCTTCCCATTGCATCCCCAGTCTGGTTTGGGATGCTTAATATATTGAACATTCAAGCAGATCTGGAAAGGTTTAATACTGTATCTTTCCTTGGTCATGTGGATCACAAGTTGCACAGTACATTGCCTTTCTTTATTCTTTGGGGTATCTGGCAGGCTAGATATGCTCTTATTTTTTAACAGGTGAGATGCTTTTATTTTTTAGCAAGTACAGGTAGAAATTGGGCAGAATTACTGTAAGATCTCGGCCTATTACATGGAATTATCTCCACCTTTTTCCGATATTAAAAGTATCTCTCCTCCACTTCTTCGGATTGCCTTCCCTGTGGGTTTTTTTCGACGGTGCTTCATCTTTTGGTATTTGTGTCAGGGATATGACCATTCACAAGGTTCTAACACTAGGGTGAAAATTCTAGCACTGTGGGGTGTCTTGTTTTGTGCAAATTAGCTTAGAAATTCTAGCACTCTGGGGTGTCTATTTTTGTGAAAATTAGCTTGGTCTTAGGGACATCGTCATTTATGGTGATTCCGTGGTCTTAGAGACATTGTCATTTATGATGATTCCAAATCTATCATTTGAGTGAGCCAATGGTAAATGCAATCTTGAGTCTCCAGCGCTTTCCACCCAGAAACAGAGAATCAGGGCCCTGTTTTGTGTTTTCTGGAATATCTCCATTTCTCATATCTACAGGAAAACGGCGAGGCTGGAAAACTTCAAAGTCAGGTTGCAGGTCGATGTTGGACAGGATACACTCATTCCTTCGCCCATGGAAATCTGCTGGAGTCTGATCACATCAAGCTATGAGAGACAAGGTTAATTTTGTTGTCGATCTTTAGGCCACAAGTTTATACTTTTGGTCACGGTGCCTATTGACTTTTGCTTATTCTTTATCTCTAAATGTAAATTATGATCAATCCTATTGTTGAATTGATATGTAACAAAAGTATTATGAGAATTTAGATCCAGAAATGCAATCCTTGTACTTTCTTTATTTATCATAATGAAAGCGTTTTTTTTGCTAGAAAAAAATACTAATACACAGTGAATCTAAATCCATGAAAAGTCTGTTACTCAAGTGGAGGAAATGAAGCTTATATTAAGCATGGTGCCCATCTGGTTCTTTTGCTTAATCTTCGAAATGGTTGCAGCACATCTTTGTTCATAAAGCAAGGTAGCACTATGGATAGAAACCTTGGTTCACATTTCCAGGTCACCTACTCTTCCCTTGTGGCCCTTTCCTCGCTTTGTGGGCTTGATCTCATAACTATATGCGATCGTTGCCTTGTACCTAGAGTGAAAGGAGTGAGCAATAAATGTTCTCCAAAGGATTGGGATTGGATTTCTCATTTATGTTCTGAGCATGGTAACTGCAGCTTTAACTTTAACTAAAAATAAAAGGATACATGTAGCAAAAACAACGACTTATTTGATAACCCCATAATTACAATTTTATATTTCTTTTTCCTCTTTCACTGCTCTCTGGAAACTTCATGGCATATTTTATTCAAGTATTATTCTCTCATGTAAATTATCATTAGGGCTACTAGGGTTTTGATGTAATCTCTTTTTTCTCATTGAAAATTTGTTTTTTGGTACTTCCATACTAATGGTTCTTAGGACCAAAGAACAAATAACTGATACGTATATAAAAATGATATTAACATATATAGTTGTAACCAAATTATGTAAATGATATTAACATATATAATTGTAACCAAATTATGTAAGTGAATAGTCCAATCCTGTTGTTCACTATCTGTAGTTGTAGCTATCCCACATGATTCATGTGAGAGCATTTCTTCTATACTACTTTTTCCTACTTCTTGTTCACTATCTATAGTTGTAGCTATCCCGCATGATTCATGTGAGAGCATTTCCTCTATACTACTCCTTCCTACTTGCATGATTCATTCGAGAGCATTTCCTCTAAACTACTCTTTCCTATGTTACTGCTTTACAGCGTTTCCTTTGCAACATATGGTGCAATTGCTAGTTTATGGTTATATAGATTTTTGTGGTTTAGTTTAATCGAGCTACTAATTTACTTTGTATTGTTATAATGTAATTGGTTTCGTTAAATATAATTAGTTAAAAAGTTGGTTAAAAGTACTCTTTTTGTTTTGTTGTTTCTTTTCCAAGATGCTATATAACAATTTCGCTTTTTCTTTTAATGTGTCATCCACCAAGTCAATTAGTTCAAGAACTTGCATGTTCTTCATGGGTAGCATTGAGAAATTGTATTTACAATGCCAATTTTTTCTCTTATTATAATTTTATGTGAATTTTTTTCTCTTTCTACAACTTTTGTATAACGATGTTGTTTTGCCTTAAAAAAAAAAAAAAATTGTGGATAAAATATCCTTTAGAAGAGTTTCATTAAATTTCTTTAATGTACCACTCATAATCAACATGCCATTGAAGTCATTATAGTACTATATCTATTTTGTAAATAGTAATTATATTAATTACTAATATATTATTTATTTATTTATTGTTGTTGTTTATTATAGGTATTATAATAGTTATAATGTATATAATTGGTAGAAGATAGAAATATCTATATATTTTTAAATACTTCTTCAATATATTATTAAAATATAATAAGAAAAACAAAAATGTATTTAACTTATAGGTTTATTTTAATTTAACTATATTCTAGAAAATGATTTTAGAAAAGAATAAATGTATTTTAGAATTTTAAATTATGCCTAGCATTTTTAAGTAAAAGTAAGTTAATTATATAGTATATAAATTTTATTTTATTTTAGGAATGTGTTAAAATATAATATAATTTAAAAAAATTTCACCATATGCATTAGTGTTTCATGAAATTTTATAATTTTAAATTTATTTAAAAAAAAAAATCAAATTTAAATTAATAAAAAAATTAACTTTGAGTGTTGGCTCTAACACATTATATAAAACAATAACTAATAGCACATTCATTTAGTAAAATGTTGATAGGTATAAATTATAATTTAGTAAAATGTTGATAGATATACATTATGATAAGTATTAAAGTGCTTATAAATACAATTCACATTACCAAAAAAAAAACTAAATTTTATTTTTATTTTACATTTTTTTTAATTTTTTTTAACTGTAACGAATATGAATTTTATTTATATGAAGAAGAGAGAGTGGGTCTTTGCCGAAGCGACCCCTATTACAAATTTTTTTTCCAGCGAGAGCTGTTTTTGGAATTTGACATGTTCAAGGAGTTTCAAAGGAGCTTTCCTCGTTTAAAATTAGCAGCCCTTTCGTAAGAGATCACCCTTTGTTCGCCATCCGATCTGCTTCACTGTTAGAATTTCTGAGGATGTGATAAAATTTGTAGGATGCAAAGTCTAGTAGGACTCTTTTCAATCTGCCTAAAATTCTATTGAGACCAGCATTTCTGAAAAGCTCTTCTGAATTTAATTTTTTTATTAGTATTTCAGAATCGCCAAATACTTGGAGATCTTTGACCCCTTTGTCTCTTGCTATTTGACAAGCTTTGAGGAGCCCGAGAATCTCAACTTGATTATTGGATTTCTAGCCTAGACCCCAGCAGAAGGAGTCTCTTGAAAACCCATCCAGGGAGAATATGACCCCACCAGCACCGGAAGAACTAGGATTCCCTTTGGACGCCCCATCAAAAAATATTGTGTATAACTTTTGGGAACGCCACCAGTTCTGGAATATATCATCTGGATCTCTCTTTCGCCAGTCCGGGTTAGCATTTTGGGGGGAAAGGAGGTACTTAAGATGATAAGGTTCAAGGGGGCCAAGCCACCTCTTTTCCTCAGGCAGGAGCAGAGGATCCTCTTTAAAGAACTGTTGTTGGGCCACTTCCAAGAGGAAGGACTTGGCTTTTGCAGCAACCTGCAGCGGAGTGTGATTCAGGTCTTTGAAAATCATCTGATTGCGGGCCAACCAGATCTGCCAACAGACAAATTTGGGGAGAGCGTTCCAAACTTTGCGCCATAATGACTTGTGTGGAATTCGATAAGGGTATAGGTGGCTCCATGCAGCATAAAGATCCGTGACAGAAATCTGTGAGGGAGTGGCAATCTGAAAATCCTGAAGAATGAGATCCCAAACCTCCTTGGCGTAAAGACAATCCAAAAATAAATGTTGAGATGTTTCTAGATTGCTTCTGCATAATACACATCTGTGAGGCCTTCCAATTTTTCTTTTCACAAGATTATCTCCAGTTAGAAGCTTATTATGGACCAGAGTCTAGAAGAATAAATTTACTTTTGGGAGAGCTAATGGCTCCCAGACATTTTTCCAAAAGGCAGGGTTTTGGCTGCTGTTCCTTGAAGCCTGTAACACTCTGTAACCATCTGTAGTAGAGTAATCCCCTGTCTGGCCTCAACCCCAGCGATCTTTCATGGTGCGATTGATCGGAGCTACCTCCTCCAGCAATTTGACTAGCAGATTTTGTTGTGGGATAAGCCGGGCAGGGACACCGTGTAGATCCCAGCCGGCCCAATCACCTCGTTGATCCCAAGTCGAAAGATCATATATGCTATGTATGCCTGCTCTTTCGAGCCAGTTTCTCAACTCAGAGATCTCCTCGTTGTCAGACAAGGGATCGCACCCTATAATGCGGTCAAGCCAAAGATGGGTTCGTTTGCCATTACCTGGTATCTTGTACACGAAATTTTTGAAGAATTTACTACTTTTGCTGCAGAGTCTCCATACCTACGTGCTGTTGGCAGTGTTGCCCAGTTGCAGATTTCTAAAATATTGATTGTTTGTGTATTTTGTCCTCAAGGTAACACTAACAGGGTGATTTGGCTCTTGAATCATCTTCCACGGGATTTTACCTCCTAGTGCGATGTTTACAAGAGTGGGGTCTCGAATTTGCAGTCCACCTTCTGCAATTGGCTTTTTGACCAAATCCCAATTAACCAGATGCATTTTCTTTTCATTGCCCCTCCCTCCTTGCCATAGGAAATATCTGAGAAGAGAAGAGATCTGCTCCATAATGTTTCTTGGGGCCAGCAGGAATGTTGCTTGATAGATAGGAAGGGCAGCCAGTTGAGACTTTATTAGGATGACTTTACCACCTTTAGATAACCAGTAACCTCCCCAAGCTGCAATTTTAGATTTGATTTTTTTTGATAATTTCGCTCCAAAGCGACCTCTTATTCACGCCTGAAGTGATGGGGAGGCCAAGATACTTAATCATGTCCCATTGTGCATGTCCTTTGAAGCCAAGAAGATTTGCAATGTTGCTGAGCTCTTGCTGGTCTATATTCCAACTGAAGACTTCACTTTTACTATCATTGACTAAAGCTCCCGAAACTCTGCAATAGCTTCTAAGGACAGAGTCGAAAGCTTTAGCTATTCTGATAGAAGCTCTTCCCAAAAGAAGGGAGTCATCAGCGAAGAGGGCATGATTTAGAGGGTCAGCACCATTGGTGGGTTTCAGACCCGGTAGGGTACTTGCCATTCTTTCTGCTGCAATTTTTCGACTGAGAGAATCTGCCATTAAGATGTACAAAAAGGGGGAGAGAGGGCATCCCTGCCTGATGCCTCTCCTAGCTTGGAAAAAATTTGTAAGACGACCATTGATAAGAGGGGCAATCCAAGGGTTGTCAATGCAGGCTTTTATGAGATTAAAAAAATGAGAAGAAAAGCCAAAGGAGGAAATAACTTTGCTTAGAAGTTGTGACCAGCAACAACCCCCCTTTTATTTAATATGAGTAATAATACTAAATAAATGGGGACCCTTAGTTAAAAATCCAAAAAAGAAAAAATCGATTAGATTTTTTTTTCCTTTTCAAATAAAATTTTCTATCATAAACTTAAGGAAATCCCTTAGAAAGAACCTTAAGAAACACTTAATTTTGTGATAGATTACAATAAAATTGTTCTTTAAACGAAATAGCGCATCCATCGCAAAATAGTAGATATCTTTTGTAAAACTGAAATTACGATTTTGCGATTTTGCGATAATGCGATCCCAAAAAGCCTATACAATAACATATTGGTCGCAGATCGCATAGCGCAGAAAATAGAAATGATAAATGAATACTTTTTGCGCTATTTACAATTTTGCGCTTTTGCGATATTTGCGACATGCGCTTTTGCGCTATTTGCAACTTGCGGTTTTGCGCTATTTACAAAATTGCGATGGTTACGTTTTGCGATATTGCGATATTGCGCAGATCGCAATGTCGCAGATTCATAAAAGCACGTTGTTCAAAGAAAATCTTTTCATATATTAATATCCGTTATGCGCTTTAATGATTGGATTAAACGAATGGATTGTCAATTAATGGTAAATGAGATTTTGTTTTGATTGAAAGTCGTTTCACGTTATAATAATATATTTCATCCACCTTTGCATTTAAAACAATCTCATCACCTTTCTCATGCCATTACTCTCATTTAACTCGTAAAACACAGGCACGAAGGAGCAAACATCTATACAAAGCTTTCACTAAACATTATGGGTAAGAAAGCTGAGTCTGAAAGCAGAGAAATGGCTAGCATTATCTGAGACAAGCTTGCAATAAATCTTGAGTATCACCCAACAAGGCTTGTATAATTTTCTTGAAGAGAAAATCTGTGGTGGTGAAAGTTGCGATGACAGTTCACAGTAATACCTTGAAGCAACCCTTAAAGCTGGCCCCCATTCATTTTCTGCATAGAATAAGCGTGGCCAGAGATTATCAATTACAGACATGGTGAAATGGTGCTAGGCGACACGTCCTCGGAATAAAGAATTTAGAACTCCAGCTCAAGAGCTAATTGGAGTGCGTTCCTCGGAAGGGTGAAATTTGATGTATGATTTCCGAACACCGAGCGACTTATAATCGCAATTCATGGAAGATTTTGGAAGAACATAGAATTTATCGGAATGCACCACAGGGAGTAGAACAAAAAAGACAGACCGTTGAAGAAAAACAAACACGGTATGTACAGTACTGGTTCACTTACCTCTCCTTATTGTTTTGCTGCTGCCATCTTATGCAGCCTTTTTGGAAAGCCTGACATAACTATGATCTTGCCTGAATGGCTCCCTTTGTTGAATGCTGTCGTTAATTCTGCAATTGTAGACTGGACCAAAATCTTATCTGATAATTTGACCACTGCTATTTTTCACTACCGGTCCAAACAAAATGTTTCTCAGCGGATTTATCCACCTTTTTATTTATCTACTTATGTCATGGACGCTATTTGTTTTGTCTCTAAATTCCCTGTGATGGGTTGGCAATCGACAATCCACGATCCTTTGCCTATTCATGTGTACCATAAGGAACTATGGGAGTCTAAGTTTGTCCCCCATTTTTACAAAATTTGTCATGGTATAATGCTGCCATTGTACAGAACATTGTACAATAAAGATGCCCCAAGGTTATCTCCAGAAGTAGGAGAGCCGACATTCTCACAAATCTTGAGATGGTTCGGCGAAAAGAATTGTTCCACTTATGTTAAGGGTTTTGACTCTGGCCCCCATGTTACTATATATTCAGATCGACTTGTTGCTCGAAGATTGCTTATCGGACACGTGGCAAGGAGGTTTAACGAAGGAATTAAAAGAGAAGAAGAAAGACATTTGGCCACAATTTCCCGTAAACTGTGGAACATTTTCACTGTTTGATGTTGGTCACGCATTCAAAGAAGTAAGCAACATTACATGCTTACAGCTGTTCAAATTTCCGAGAAGGTTATTTGACCCAAATAATATTGTTAAGAATTTCACCAATGCAATCAGAGTAAGGGAATTTTCTGGGGAACAAGATCTTTTTGATGATATGTTCCAAACAAGAAGTTCATTTAAAGAAGTTTTGAGTTCAACTCAAATGCAGTTATCTCCAGAGGAATTCCAGGAATTTAAACTTTACAGAGAGAGAAGACTAACTGCTATTCCTTTGGAAAATCTTCACTTGGAACCCGCAAGGGAGCAAACTCCTAGTGTTAGTCTTAATGGCAGTTCGAGTACAGATAAATCTAAGTCAAAATCTGACAGAGAGACTTATGAACATTCCAATAAGTCTAATGAAAAGGAAGATAAAATTGAAGAATCAGTGAAAGATTCTGCGCAATCGAAAGAACTTCCTCAACAGAAAATTTTGACTTCTCAACAGAAAAATCCTCCTCCAACCAATGTACAGCAACAGCCAGTCACCATTGAGTTAGACAAAGAATGGGAAAGTTTTAACCAATAGACTAATGTAGAAGGACAGAATGTACAGACCCCTGTACAAACAACCAAAGTTTTAAGCACAAGAACAAGCAGCACAGTCACAGTGACTGAACACATACCAATCACACCCTCCTCTGAAATTGTACTTAATGTAGAGGACATTCCTCCTCTAGATGTATTCTACAGCCCAAAATACAAAGCAGTAGTGAAGAAACAGAGAAAAAAGAGAAATTTAGAAGGTGCAATTGCTACTGAAGCAGAACAACTAGATGTCTTGTGGAAGGATCCTTCCACAGAGCCTACTGAGAATCTTGCTAAGTTATCTCAAATGACAGGGGCTTATGCTTCTACAACAATTGACAAAGCATTTGAGATACAACTCTTGTTGAATGAAAAAGAAGAACAGATAAAAGTTCTACAACAGCAATTGCAACAGGTACAGGCCAATAATGAAACACAATTGAAACTTGAAGAGTTACAACAACAACTTCAAGAAATGCAAATAGGACATCAAAAAATCTTGGCTGATAAAGAAAAACAAATACAGATTATCCAAGATCAGCACAAAGATGATCCTAAGCTTCCAGAATTCATTTCAGAAACTATCTCTTTAAACAATCAACTACTGCAACAAGAGGAAGTTTTATGCCAAAAAATCTTGCAATGGAATTCTTTTTGCCGAGTGATAAAATCACAAATCATGTCGTAGATTTATGAAATGATTATGATTTGATTAATGAAAAGATCAATGATTATTTAGTATGGCAAAAAACAGAAGAAGGCAGAAAAGCTGGTGCACCCATTATTAATGAAAATCATAAAGAAATACTTTTCAATAACTGGGATGCACAAATGGAAGAGTAAAATGAAAGCCTTGAAGGAGAAGCGACTACAACGACAACAGTCTTGCGATTGTATAAATGATAATTTTCACAAAGCTAATTTGATCTCGAGAAAGCGATTCCGGGATATCTCCACAGGCATGAGCCACAACGAATGGAGGCAAAAGGCGAGAAGAAAGTTCCGAAATCAATCCAGGGTGACGGTGATACAAGATTAATTTGGGACTCTTCTTGAACATATAAATAAAGCCACACAATTAAACCAGATACTTAATTGTATCAACTCAAATTCTCTTGAGAAGGTGCGCCCACGCATGCATTTCTGTCTTTCGGGGCAGTTGAATTCTGAAATCGATTCGACCATCTTCTCAAAACTATTCTAGATGTGAGTTTCCCAGATCAAGTTCATGGTATTCAGTTGGTCTTTATTTTTAGATTTAGTTTTAATTTTACTGTATTTTTGCCTAGGAAAAGGACGGTCATTAAACCGAATCCTTAATTTTTGTAATAGACTATTTTTAGATTTAGCTAAGTAGTATTTAAACCCTTCTCATGCATTTAGAGAAGGGTCCTGGATCTTAATATTTTTGACTTGGAGATTACATTTCTGTACTCCACTGTCTTATATATTTTTAAAAGGATCACATCTGGTGATTTTTATGCAGAATTATCTTTGAAGTGTTGCATTTCTGTACCTTGGAATTTGATTTTGCATCAGAGTTACTGGATTAGAGTATCATATTTCATTTGAAAGTCTTCAAGATGAATGAGGTATTTCTATCTGTTCACTGTTGATTTCTTTTGTCTTATGATATTCGCTTTAAAATTTGCTATCATTTATATATATTTGTTTTCACAACGTTTCTTTATATATCATTTCTGAGTATAATTGAAATGTTATCTTTCATAAGTATATATAGATGGTATACAATGATGAATGCAATATGCTAATACAACTCTGTTTAATTTCTTAAACAGAGTTATCTTTATTTGTTTATGCACATTTCAATTTAAATAATAATACATTTTCATGGTTATTGTTAAATTGGAACAATCTTAAGTTGTATTCACATATAATTACCCGGGTTAGTGTTAGAATTTCTTTATCAGCATTTAGTTTAATTAGATAGTTTTATTTCAGTAAATTTAGTCCCATTTCCACTCATCCAAATCAACCCATCACCAACCCATTTAGTTATAAGGAAACTGGTCCTTTAAATCCAGTCGGAGCCACCATACCAAACAGAAAAGGAGTTGTCCTAAGGTCTCGACCGGGTGGTTTTCCCCAATGTTTGAAGCAGATATTTTCTAGGCTTCAACATTTTTGGCGCTAGAAGGAGGGCCTGAGCTATGAATGGCAAGTAAATCTTTACCTACAAGCCATTCTGAGAGCAAAACACCCTCATCAACTTCTTCAATTTCTTCTGAAATACAAAATCCTATAGAAGAAATTGAGAAGAATATTCAGACACCCACTACCAAAATCTCAAAACAATCAGACAATCAAACTCCTGAGTCTCCTGAAGTTCAAGATCTAATTCATAAATTGAAAGGATTCTCATTATCTCTTGATGAGTCTGAAACATCTGAAGGTAGTGTAACTTCAAAAAAATTTTCTTCAAAACCTCTTACTAGGCTTCAAAGTGAAAAACTTGGTATTTCTCCGAAAGACTTCCCTTTACCTAGTAGAGTCAAATAAAAAAGAACTCAATCGGAATCAGTAAGTGATATAAGTTCTTCATCTCATATTCAATTACCTGTTTCCGAAACCCCAACTCAACAAAGTCCAGTTGTTTCCACATCATCTGCTCAATCATCATCAATCCCAACAACATCTATTCCAACAACTTCTATTCAAACACCACGAGCCTCTACTACTCCTCCAATAGTTGTTCCAATAATGGCTAGACCATGGGCTACTCCAGGGGCTGTCAACATGCCTGCACCTTTACATGATTTACCTGACAATCCTGGAAAATGGCTTCCAAAGTTCAGTCCAGATCTTAACATTCAAGCTGAAGAACATATCAATAACTTTATGCTGGCTGTAAATTTGAATGGAGTCGTACATGAAGATGTTGTAGTCAGACTATTCCCTTATACTCTTCAAGGGGCAGCAGGATCCTGGTACTTTTCATTACCTTCAGGATCCATAACAAGTTAGGCCATTTTTGCAGATCATTTTTTAACCAAATTTGGAGATGACAGATCAATAGCTACTTTAATCAACGATCTCTCAAATTTGAAGGCAGAACCCAAGGAACCCATTAAATATTTCAACGCTAGATTCAACAAACTCTTGAACAAAATCCACACAGATTCAAGGCCTAGTGAACAAGTCAGAAGTGAATGGTACATAACTGCCTTACCCTCAAACATAGAAATTTTTGTAGATAGAGCTGCAAAACCTACATTAGCCGAAAATATGAAAGAGGCTATTGCAGTAGAAAAACGAATTATTTCTCTAGAAAAGAAAAATGCTATTAAGGAAAGGAAATCAAAGAAAGTCAGCTTCAAAGATGATTCAAAGAAAAAGGCCAAAGACCCATACGACATGGAAGGTTTACAGAAAGTTCTTAAAACCATGTCAAATGAAATGGTTGAAATTAAAAAACAAGTAGCTGAAACTTCTACCAAAAAACCATTCCGAAATTTCAGAAAAAACCAAGTTGAATCTAAACCTCCTAATGCAATCTCTAATGCAGAATCAGAAGAAGAGGAAGAAGAAGAAGATACATATTTAGTATCAGATGAGGAAGATGAGAATGAAGAAATAGCTGAATTGCATGGAATGTGGGATTTTATTCTCCCTAATTCTGATAGTGAGGTAGAACAAGAAGCTATGCCTGTAAGTACTAGGAGTAAATCTACATCAGATCCTGTACAAACAGTTCCTAAAAAGAAAATTACAACTCCAAGTACCAAAGACAAATCCCTTGTAAAGAAAACTTCTTCGTTACCTACTCAAAATCAGCCATCTTCTTCTAATCCTCCCACATCGACAACAAAGACTTTAGTGGTGTCAGATCCTATGGAGTATAACATTGTTGAAGACATGAAAAAGATTAAAGCCAACATTTCCTTACATGAACTCAGCAAACTAAAACACCAGCAGAAGTTGCTATTAAAAGAATTAAACGCTACACCAATTGCTCCTTTACCAAGTGGTGTAGTTGCAAAAGCAGCTAGAGGAGCTGGTAAGCCACCAGATAAGGTAGATGCTACTGATACAGTGCTCATTGGAGAAAAGTCAAATTCTCAAACTCCTCCTTTTCTTTTGACTTATGAAATGTACAATAAGAATCTGCATAATTGTTTGATTGATTCTGGAGCCTCCTCCAATATAATGCCTACTTCTGTCTATGCCAAATTGAATATCGAACCACAAAAATCAGCAATTCATATCGTTCAATTGGATCGCTTTAAAGTTCAAGTTGTAGGATAAATCAATTCAGTTACTATCAGATTAGCTTCTGATCCTAGGATTGTCCAAAAAATTGATATTTTGATTGTTGATATTCCTGAATTCTATGGATTAATCTTAAGCAGGGACTGGTCTGCGAAACTTAATGGTTATATCTCAACTGATTATTCACATATGTGGCTTCCTTACAAAGGGAAACCAAATCAAATCAAAGTTGAACGAGAAAAACATATGACGCACACTGTCACTGAATTCGAACAACCTAATGAGCCTGTGGCATTCAACAACAATATCCTTGGAGGTTATTCTGCTGAATCATTTCTTGGAAACTTCGAAGCACCTCAATCACCTTTTTCTGTAAATACTTTTGTTTCTCAAATAGAAAAATTTTCACAATCTGATTCTTCCAGAATTGTAAATATTTCTGATGTAATTGTAGATAAGCCAATAGATAAATCTTTATTTTGGTCGTTATATTTTGATGGATCAAAGTCTAATGATGGAGCTGGAGCAGGATGCATCTTAATTGATCCAGATGGAGAAAAAACCATGCTATCATGTAGGTTAGAATTTGAGTGTACTAACAATACCGCAGAATATGAAGCCTTGATTCAAGGACTTTATAAAGCTATAGGGCTAGATGTTAAATACTTGAAAGTCTTTGGTGATTCCGAAATTGTCATAAAACAAGTTAGGAATACTATTCATTGCCTTTCAGGACATCTTAAACACTATCAAACCCTAGTACAAGATCTCACCACTCATTTTTTAGCATTCAATATTTCTCCTATTCCTAGGAATCAAAATACATCAGCTGACTTGTTAGCTAATGTTGCATCTAAACTCCTGCCTGCTGAAGATTGCAGTCCTGATAGATTTTTCGTCCATCTGTCCCAGATAATGTCACAAATTGGAGAGTATTTTATCATGATCAAGATATTTTAAATTTCATGACTTTAGAGAAATCATATGATGAACAAATTATTGACGAAGATGATCATGATTTTCAAATTGCCTCAAAAGATAATGAAAATCCCATTCCGAAATTTGTTGTTAAATTAGAGGACTTATATGATATTAAAGACAGATTCAAGAAAGTCACTAATGCTAAACTGCAAAGTTCCACTTTGAAGTTTGAATTAGTAAATCTTGGTTCTGACTCTAATCCTCAAAACGTTAATTTAGGACTCAATTTAACACCAGAGGAAAGGAATGCTTTCATTAAACTCTTGAACAAATATAAAAACATTTTTGCTTGGAATTATGATGATTTAAAAACGTATGATACTTCGGTTATTCAACACACAATTCCAATGCTTCCTGATATTAAACCTGTTCAACAGAAGTTGAGAAAGATTCATCCAAATCTCGAAAGTCAAATCAAATCAGAACTTAATAAACTTTTAAAAGCCAAAATCATTTTTCCTGTAAGGCACTCCAATTGGGTTTCCAATATGGTACATGTAAGGAAGAAGAATGGTGATATAAGAATCTGTATTGATTTTAGAAATTTAAACAAGGCATGTTTAAAAGACAATTTCCCATTGCCAACCATGGAACAGATACTTCAAAAGGTAGCTGGTTCTGAACTTATGTCCTTTCTTGATAGATTTTCAGGCTATAATCAAGTTTTAGTTCATCCAGATGACAGATTGAAAACAACTTTCAGAACCAAATGGGGAACCTATGCTTATCAGAAAATGCCTTTTGGTCTAATAAATGCAGGAGCAACTTTCCAAAGAGCCATGGACATAGCATTTAAAGGTCTGATCAATAAATCAATTGTTGTTTATCTTGATGACATAACAATATTTTCAAAAAAGAGAGCCAATCATCTACATGATCTAAAGCAAATATTTGAAAGATGTAGAAGGTTTGGTATTTCCTTAAATCCAAAGAAATCTTTCTTTTCTTTGGATGAAGGAAAAATCTTAGGATTTGTTGTGTCAAAAGATGGTATATACATTGATATAGATAGAGTGAAAGAAATTTCTGATATTTCTTTACCTCATAACAAAAAATCCATCATAAAGAAAAAGAAGCTTTTGATTCAATCAAACGAGCAATCATTAATGCACCAGCATTGAATACCCCGGATTTTTCTAAAGATTTTATTTTGTATACTCTGGCCACTGAAACATCCTATGCAGCCGTTTTAACACAACTCAATGATCAAGAAATCGAAGCACCAATTTCTTTCTTTAGCTCAAATCTGCAAGGAGCTGAGCTTAATTATTCCGATGTTGAAAAACAAGCCTTTGCTGTGTTTAAATAAATCAAACATTTTAGACCTTTTCTCTTGAAAACACATACAAAAATCATTGTCCCATTCTCTGCAGTGAGGCAATTATTAATTCAAAAAGAAGTAGGAGAAAAGAGAGCTAACTGGGTAACAACCTTGCAAGAATATGATATTGATATTAAACCAGCTAAGATTGTTAGAGGACAATGTTTTTGCAGATTATTGGCAGGAGCTCATAACATACCAGAAAATCAAGATTCAAATCAAGATATTCAAGTAAGTCAGATAAATGTTACAAATTCTGGATCTCAGTATGCTGATCTTATCTATTACTTGAAAAATGGGTATGCTCCTTCTAATCTCAGCTATAAGAGTAAACATGCTTTAAGGTTAAAGGCTATTAAATATGAGATCATTGATAATGTGTTATTCAGAAAAAATTATGATTCAATCTTATTAAGATGTCTTGAAAACACTGAAGCTGAAAAGGTTTTGCAGGAATTGCATGATGGACCAGCAGGAGGTCATTTTGGAGGTGATACCACAGCTCACAAAATAATTCGTGCTGGTTATTACTGGCCTACCCTTTTTAAAGATACCCATGATTACGTAAGGAAGTGCAGAATTTGTCAAATTGCAAGTGGAAGACAAAGGAAACCAGCTTTTCCTTTGCAACCAGTGAGTATTGAGCAACCATTCGAACAATGGGGGCTTGACATTATTGGTGAGATAGTACCTCATTCTTCCAAATAGCACAAGTACATCCTTACTGCAACTGATTACTTTACAAAATGGGTAGAAGCAATCCCGTTGAAGGTAGCCAATTCTGATGCAATTATTGATTTCATAGATCAATTCATCATAACCAGGTTTGGTGTACCTAATGCTCTAGTCTTTGATAATGCATCTTACTTCTCTGGAAATAGTTTAATAGAATTTGCAGTCAAAAGAGGTTTTAAATTAAAATATTCAGCAAATTATTATCCACAAGGTAATGGTTTGGCTGAATCCACTAATAAAAACTTTATCAAAATCATTAAAAGGACCGTTGATCAAAATCAAAAGAATTGGCACAAATATTTAATCTTTGCGTTATGGGCTGATCGTATCACTGAAAAAGCTTCAATAGGGACTTCACCTTTCAATCTGGTTTATGGAAAAGAAGCTGTGATACCATCAAATTTAACTCTTCCATCATTAGCCCTAGTGCAATTTATTGAAGAAAATCCCTCTTCATCCATTCAATTGAGATATGATCAAATCCTTAAACTAGAAGAAGATAGAGATAAAGCAAAAATTATTCATGAAAAACATCAACAGCTTGTAAAATATTCTTTTGATGCAAGTTCTACCGGCTCAAAATTTTTGTCAATTGGTGATCTTGTTCTGAAATGGGATAAAGCACACGAAGAAAAAGGTAAACATACCAAGTTTCAGAAAATGTGGCTTGGACCATTTCAGATCGTTGAGAAGATAGGCTCAAATACATTCATACTCCAAAATCTAACAGGTAAGAGAGAATCTCTTCCTGTAAATGGGCTTATCTTGAAGAAATTCTTTTCATAAGGAGGTAACCCCTTCTTAAACTGTACATATTCCTTTCTGCAAAGTTTTTTATTGTTTTTGCAAATAAAAGTTGTTAATAGGTCTATAATTGATTGTTTACTATTTAGGAAAATTTCTTAGGAAAAATATTATAAATATTTATTTTGTGTAAATAAGAATTTTTAAAGGAATGATCACAGTTTTTGGACAGTTTAAAATAAAATGTTAAACTTTGAAAGATTATTTCAATCATTTGCATGATTTTTTGAAAACTTGAGGAGAATGTAAATCATTATAAGTTTATTGAGCAGAGAAAGGTTATCTATAAAAGTAAAGATTTTTCAAAGTTTTGGAACTCAAAAAACTCTGAAAATTGTCATCCATTGATTCTTAAGGATAAAACTATTTCACCCCATCCATTTAAGTTGTGATTTTTTAGAATGTAATTCTAAGAATTTATATGAAAATTTAAGAGATAAGAGGTCTCATTATGAGCCAACTTACCATGTTCATAAGGAGTAATAAAACTGACATTACCAATACTGCATACCAAAACAGGGTAATGGCTTATAAATATAAGACAAGGGGTCTCATCACGAGCCAGCTTGTTCAGTTTAATTATAACTAGTGAATGACATTGTTATTAACTGGCTACCAAACCAGAACAATGGCTCTTAAAAATAAAAATAAGTAAAAGACAAAAACATGAGATAATAGGTCTTATGAATTTATCTTTTAAAAAGTCATAATTTTAGTTGGATGGGACAATGAATGGTTAATGGTTTAAAGGTAACCCTTTCGAGACTATGAACGTTTGCTGGCAGCAGAGGCAATACCTATGGCAATAGAGTATATTATAAAACCAAAACTTGGAGAAATCCACTTACTTCATTATTAACACCAATCAAAGCTTGAGATAACCCAAAAAATGTTTTTATTCTTAAGGAATTAGAAAGAAATTGTGAATGATTTTTATTTCTTTTTCATAGTTATATTTTATTTAAAATATCCTAAGATAGTTTTCATTATCTTTAAAAATCTCTATTTACTAGAAATATAGTGTTCATTTTATTTTTTCAGAGATAACTGTTTCTTTCAGTGAATCGCCAATTGTTGTGACCAGCAACAACCCCCCTTTTTATTTAATATTAGTAATAATACTAAATAAATGGGGACCCTTAGTTAAAAAATCCAAAAAAATCAATTAGGATTTGTTTTCCTTTTCAAATAAAACTTTCTATCATAAACTTAGAGAAATCTCTTAGAAAGAACCTTAAGAAACACTTAAGTTTATGATAGATTACAATAAAATTGTTCTTTAAACAAAATAGCGCATCCATCACAAAGTAGTATATATCTTTTGTAAAACTGAAAATGCGATTTTGCGATTTTGCGATAATGCGATCCCAAAAGCCTATACAATAACATATTGGTCGCAGATCGCATAGCGCAGAAAAGAGAAATGTTAAACGAATACCTTTTGCGCTATTTACAATTTTGCGCTTTTGCGAGATTTGCGATGTGCGCTTTTGCGCTATTTCGCAATTTGCGCTTTTGCGCTATTTACAAAATTGCGATGGTTTCATTTTGTGATATTGCGATATTGCGACATTGCGATATTGCGATATTGCGCAGCAAATTGCAGATTGCAATGTCGCAGATTCATAAAAGCGCGTTGTTCAAAGAAAATCTTCCCATATATCAATATCTGTTATGCGCTTTAATGATTGGATTAAATGAATGGATTGACAATTAATGGTAAATGAGATTTTGTTTTGATTGAAAGTCATTTCACGATAAAATAATATATTTCATCCGCCTTTGCATTTAAAACTATCTCATCACATTTTCTCATGCCATTACTCTCATTTAACTCGTAAAACGCAAGCATGAAGGAGCAAACGTTTATACAAAGCTTTCACATAACATTATGGGTAAGAAGGAGAAGAGCTCGAATTCTGAAAACAGAGAAATGGCTTCACTGTATGCAGACACCGCTTGCAATAAGGATGCCGGTATAACCACATGGGAAGGAATGTATAATTTGTTGGAAGAAGAAAATCCTGTGGTATTGAAAGTTGCGGCTACAGCAGGTTCCAGTAATACGTCTGAGGCAACTCTTAAAGAACTGGCTTGCTCATTTCTGCATAGGATAGCGGCAAGGCCGAGGATTCTCCCATATACAAACATGGTGAAATGGGTGCTAGACAACACAGATATTTCAGACAGGCAATTTAGAACTCCATCTCAAGAGCTAATCGGGTCATTCACCACGGAAGATGTGAGGCTGATGTATAAGTTGCCGGAACCTCAGGCGACTTATAATAAGCAATTCATGGAAGATTTTGCCAGAGAACATGAAAATTTGTCAGAATGCACACAAGAGTGGACCAAAAGAGATGAGCCGTTGAAGAAAAACAAACAAGGTATGTACAGTACTGGTTCACTTACCTCGCCTTATTGTTTTGCTGCTGCCATGTTATGCAGGCTTTTTGGAAAGCCTGACATAAATATGATCTTGCCTGAATGGCTCCCTTTGTTGAATGCGGCCGTTAATTCTACAATTGTAGACTGGGCCAAAATTTTATCTGATAATTTGACCACTGCTATTTTTCACTACCGGTCCAAACGAAGTGTTTCTCAGCGGATTTATCTGCCTTTTTATCTATCTGCTTATGTCATGGACGCTATCTGTTATGTCTCTAAAGTCCCTGTGATGGGTTGGCAATGGACTATCCACGATCCTTTGCCTATTCATGTGTACCATAAAGAAATATGGGAGTCTACGTTTGTCCCCCATTTTTACCAAATTTGTCATGGAATAATGCTGCCATTGTACAAAACATTACATAATAAGGATGCCCCAAGGTTATCCCCAGAAACAGAGGTCGACATTCTCCCCATCGCAAGATGTTTTGGAGAAGAATTGTTCACTTATATTAGGGTTTTTGGAAGTTCTGCTTCCCCCCATGTTTTACCCCTATATGTTCCAGATAGACTTGTAGCTCGGGAAATTGCTTATCAGACCTGTGGCCAAGGAGGTTTAACAAAGGAATTAAAAGAGAAGAAAAAAGGCATTTGGCCACAATTTCCCGTAAACTGTGGAACATTTTCACTGTTCGATGTTGGTCATGCATTCAAAGAGATAGGCAACATTACATGCCTACAGCTGTTCAAATTTTCGAGAAGGTTATTTGACCCAAATAATATTGTTAAGAATTTCACCAATGCAATCAAAGTGAGGGAATTTTCCGGGGAACCAGATCTTTTTGATGATATGTTCCAAACAAGAAGTTCATTTAAAGAAGTTTTGAATTCAGCTCAAATGCAGTTATCTCCAGAAGAATTCCAGGAATTCAAGCTTTACAGAGAGAGAATACTAACTCCTATTCCTTTGGAAAATCTACGCTTAGAACCCGCAAGGGAGCAAACTCCTAGTGTTAGTCTTAACGACAGTTCGAGTACAGATAAATCTAAGTCCAAATCTGACAGAGAGACTTCTGAACATTCCAATAAGTCTAATGAAAAGGAAGATAAAATTGAAGAATCAGTGAAAGATTCTGCGCAATCGAAAGAACTTCCTCAACAGAAAATTTTGACTTCTCAACAGACAAATCCTCCTCCAACCAATGTACAGCAGCAGCCAGTCACCATTGAGTTAGACAAAGAATGGGAAACCTTTAACCAATTGATTAATGTAGAAGGACAGAATGTACAGACCCCTGTACAAACAACCAAATTTTTCAGCACAGGAATAAGTAGCACAGCCACAGTAACTGAGCACATACCTATCACACCCTCCTCTGAAATTGTACTTAATGTAGAGGATATTCCTCCTCTAGATGTATTCTATAGCCCAAAATACAAAGCAGTAGTGAAGAAACAGAGGAAAAAGAGAACGTTAGAAGGTGCAATTGCTACTGAAGCAGAACAACTAGATGTCTTGTGGAAGGATCCTTCCACAGAGCCTACTGAGAATCTTACTAAGTTATCTCAAATGACAGGGGCTTATGCTTCTGCGACAATTGACAAAGCATTTGAGATACAACTTTTGTTGAATGAAAAAGAAGAACAGATAAAAGTTCTACAACAACAATTGCAACAGGTACAGGCCAATAAGGAAGCACAATTGAAACTTGAAGAGTTACAACAACAACTTCAAGAGATGCAAATAGGACATCAAAAAATCTTGGCTGATAAAGAAAAACAAATACAGATTATCCAAGATCAGCACAAAGATGATCCTAAGCTTCCAAAATTCATTTCAGAAACTATCTCTTTAAACAATCAACTACTGCAACAAGAGGAAGTGTTATGCCAAAAGATCTTGCAATGGAATTCTTTTTGCCAAGAGAGTGATAAAATCACAAATCATGTCGTAGATTTACGAAATGATTATGATTTGATTAATGAAAAGATCAATGATTATTTGGTATGGCAAAAAACAGAAGAAGGCAGAAAAGCTGGTGCACCCATTATTAATGAAAACCATAAAGAAATACTGTTCAATAACTGGGATGCACAAATCAGAAGGGTAGAGAAGGCAGCAGAGGAGGCGGCTACAGCGGCAAACACTCTTACTGATTGTGTAAATGATAATTTACACAAAGCTAATTTGATTTCAGAAACGGTTCCAGGATATCTCCCACAGGCACATCAACTACAAACAGAATGGAGGCAAAAAGAAGAAGAAAGAGCAAAATCAATCCAAGGGCTGACAAGATTAAATTGGGACTCTTACTGGACATACTTAGTGAAGCCACACAGTCAGCACAGTGCGCTTAATTGTATCATCAATTCTACAGAGAAGATTGCGCCTACACTTGCCGACTCTGTCTTTTCAGGACAGTTGAATTCTGAAGTCGGTCAACCACATCTTCTCAAAACTATGCTAGATGCCTACAAGTTTAAAGACCAAGTTCATAAATAGTTAGTTAATAAGCTTTATTTTCTTAGATTTAGTTTTAATTTTACTGTATTTTAGCCTAGGAAAAGGACGGTCATTAAACCGAATCCTTAATTTTTTGTAATAAACTATTTTTAGATTTAGCTAAGTAGTATTTAAACCCTTCTCATGCATTTAGAGAAGGGTCCTGGATCTTAATATTTTTGGACTTGGAGATTACATTTCTGTACTCCATTGTCTTATATATTTTTTTAAAAGGATCACATCTGGTGATTTTATGCGAAATTATCTTTGAAGTGTTGCATTTCTGTACCTTGGAATTTGATTTTGCATCAGAATTACTGGATTAGAGTATCACATTTCATTTGAAAGCTTTCAAGATGAATAAGGTATTTCTATCTGTTCACTGTTGATTTCTTTTGTCTTATGATATTCGCTTTAAAATTTGCTATCATTTATATATATTTGGTTTTCACAACGTTTCTTTTTATATATAATTTCTGAGTATAATTGAAACATTATCTTTCATAAGTATATGTGAATGATATGTTATGATGAATGCAATATGTTAATACAACTCTGTTTAATTTCTTAAACAGAGTTATCTTTATTTGTTTCTGCACATTTCGATTTAAATGATAATACATTTTTATGGTTATTGTTAAATTGGAATAATCTTAAGTTGTATTCACATATGTTTTCCCGGGTTAGTGTTAGAATTTCTTTACCAGTATTTAGTTTAAATTAGATAGTTTTATTTCAGTCAATTTAGTCCCATTTCCACCCATCCAAATCAACCCATCACCAACCCATTATTTATAAGGAAACTGGTCCTTTAAATCCAGTCGGAGCCACCATACCAAATGAAAAAGGAGCTCTCCTAAGGTCCCGACCGGGTGGTTTTCCCCAATGTTTGAAGCAGAGATTTTCTAGGCTTCAACAGAGGGTGGTGCAGTAAATGGTTTTAGGCAGGGAGTGGTATGAAAAGGATGATATTGCACCATGTTGTGAAAATAGGGAAAAGTAAAACCCGCTTTTCGGAACCCCCCCCCAATGGTTGACCGTCAAAGGAGTTGGGGGGTTCCGAACCCGATGGTCCTTCGGTGATTTAGGCGTGTTAGATCGCTGACATTGGATTTTGTACACTTTTTATTGCATAACGACAAAATGTCATGTCCAAAATAATTTTATTACAACTTAATTAATTGCATTTATACAATGAAATTAATTTCTTTAAACATACATAATTGATCTCTAATGTTGCATTTTGACTAGCAAGCATATTTTTTATTTTTTCTAAGTTTATACATCAATTTTTTTTTTTTTTTGATTGAGTGGCATTTAGAATAGCTCACTTATTGGGGTTTTTTTTTTCATTTTTCATCTTTTCATTTTTTTTCCACATTTTTCTCATATATATCTTTTTATTTTTATATCCTCTTTCTTTTCCTATTTTTTATTTTCTTTCCTTCGAAATAATTTGCAAGATGAAATATTATTTACAACATATTTATACACAAATCAATAGATAATTATCAATTTATCCTATAAAATATAGGACCTTAACAATGACTCCAATGGGGTTGGCGTCCTCCTTGTGAGGTGTCAAGAACATTGTAGATCAATAGCCTTTATCCATTGGGCATATGGTCCTTATTCTGCAACTTAATTGATTCATTGTTGTTATTATAAATATGGTAACTACTCATCATAAGCTTAGGGCCTTCTCTTCGGGCTTAAATTTGTAATATTAGTCACCCATAATTATAGTAGAAGAATAAAATGACATTCACAATGATATGAATGAAAACTTATCTATTCTTGAGAAAAATAGTGTTTGAGTAGTATGGCATTGACATGTCCACCTGATAGTCCTTCTCCAGTCAAGTATTTCAAAAAGAATGTAGTACTACCTCGGTAAGCTTCAATTTTGTAGGGTTCATTTCACATACTGTAAAATTTACCATGCTTTCCTTTGTCTTCATTTTTGGCATCCCACTTCAAAACTAAACCAGTCAATTTAAAATCACCTGCTTTAGTCCTTTTATCACAAGTATTCTTGATTTTGTCCTGAATTACTTGAGTTTTTTTGTAGAACTCCTTCCTAGATTGTTGCAACTGTATGGTTTAATTTATCCTTCTCTGTAACTCATCTTCCTCTACTTGTGATTCCTGCAACAATTTTAGCACAAGAATTCCCAGGGAGGTAGGAAAATTTGTATCCACTCAATATACTAATTGGAAATGAGACACTCCAATATATTTTTTAGTGCTAATTCGATTAGCCCATAGGGAATTAACCAACTTCTTATGCCAGGATTTTTTATTTTCCTGCAATAATTTCTTTATGACATTGAATAAACCCTTATTAGAAGACTCATCTAACCCATTCCCTTGTGGATAACAATCAGTAGAGTGTCCTGACTTTATGTTATATTTGTAACAAAAGTTAATCATTCTCTTTGATTTGAAATCAACAGCATTGTCAGTAATGATCTTATTTGGACAACCAAATCTGTAAAGAATAATACCTTTTAAAAACTGAATGATTACAGTGTCTATAGCTTATCTAGTTGGAATAGCCTCAATCCACTTGGTGAAGTAGTCAATGTCTGTCAAAATCCATTTATGTTGAGTTGAAGAGCTTGGATGGATTTCTCCAATAAAATACAGACCCCATTGTTGGAAAGGAACCTCAACTGAAATTGGTTTCAATGGCAAGGGAAATTTTTTTTATCTTGCCTTCAAATATTTGGCACTAGTGGCATGTGGTAACTTTCTTATGAACATCTGCAAACATGGTAGGCTAGTTAAAACCACCCCTTAGGATTTTATTGGTTGTGGTTTTCCAGTATAAATTTCCTCCGCAGTCCCCTTGATGGAATTCCTACATGACTTAATCTGGTTCATCCTTTAATAAACAATTTATAAAAATACCTCCAACATATTTCTAGTACACATTCTGATCTAAAATACAAAATTTTGTCTTAGTTAAGCCAAGAGGAGGTTGGAAATTCTTTAATAAAAAAATAATATGTGCATACCAAGGAGAGGTAGCAAAAGCTTTTGATTCCTGTGGAGTCACCTTCTCTTCCTGATCATCAAGTGCAACTATAAAATTTATGTCTAGTGCATGGAAAATGGACCAAGCCATTAGTTTTTCCAATCATTGGCCTTTGATGAGCTTAGCGAATTTTATCTCAATGTCATATTATAGAATAATTTCAATCCATTTTCGTCTTTTCCCATCTGGATCAATTATATTTTACCACATTATTTGGGACAAATGCAATGATATGGAAATGTAGAACGTAAACTCTGAAATTTGTGATTGATTTTAATAAAATGAAGACTTGTTTCTCCATGATATTGTATTTTAATGAGGCATCCCTCAAAGATTTTTTGAAGAATGAAATAGGTTGTTCATATCCTTCATTGTTTTTCTGCAACAAAACTGTTGCAATAGCATGTTCAGATACAAAATAAAAAATCATGAAATCCTTTGTAAATTTAGGGCTAATTAACACAGGAGCTCGTGTCAATGCTTGTTCTACTTCATCAAATGATTGTTTTTCTTCTAGGTTCCACTTTACTTCAGTGTCTCTTCTCAACATATTAGTTATCACCCTTAGAATCTCAACTAAATTGGGTATAAATCTCCTTAGGAAATTTATCCTACCAATGAAAGATTTCACTTCTTTTTTGTTTCTTGGAGGATCATTTTTCATAATTGCTTCAATCCTACTAGGATCAATTTTAATCCCATATTTTGAAATTATATGGCTTAGAAATTTTCCTTCTTCCAAACCAAACAAAGATTTATTTGGATTCAAATATATGCCATATTTCCTACATCTTTCTAAAACAATTTTCAAGTGATGTAAATGATCCTCATCAACTTTGGAGAAAACAATTATGGCATCTAAATATATCACAATGAATATATCTCTTTCATATGAAAAATATATATCCATTGCTCTTTGAAAAGTAGCCCCTGCATTCATCAATCCAAAAGGAATTTTGACATACATAAAATTTTCCCAAGTTGTTGTAAAAGTTGTCTTATCTTGATCATCGGGATTACAAAATCTGGTTATAACCAGAAAAAACCATCCAACAATGAAATTTTGCTTGATCCAACTGCCCTTTGGTAAGGGGTAGTTATCTTTGAGAGATACTTTATTCAGGTTTCTAAAATCCACAAACAACCTTATTTTCCCAGACTTTTTCCTCACTGTTCCCAGATTTGACACCCATTTAGAAAATATGAGTGGTACTATAATATTTTCATCAAAAAAAATTAATCTCTTTCTCTATCAAAGGAAGTAGAATAGGATTAACTCTCCTCAATTTTTTTTTAAAAGGTTTTTGATCCTCCTTGATGGGTATGGTATGTTGAATTATGGCTTTGTCATAAAACTTTAAATCTTGATATCCCCATCTAAAGACATATGTATATTGTTTAAACAAATATATGTTTTTTATTTTTCTTCAAGAGGTAATGATTTGGAGAGCTTAACAATTTTATGATTTTCTTCAGTACCTATATTGCAATCCTCTACTTCAGATCTAGTTGGCTGAATTGAAGGATTTTTTCTACATCATTAAAATCGAACAATTCTTCAAGTGTTATAAGACCCCTTGGAATTGTATTATTCTTTAATTGCAATATTTCAAATTCCTCAAAGTTTTCATTAGTTTGATTTAAAATGTTTCCTTCTTCATTTTTTTCATTGTCTTTTCCTATGTCAATGTTCATATTTTCAAACTCCGCTTTTAGTTGTAGGAAATTTTCAAGTTGTTTGTCATTATCAAAAAATTTCTAGTATTTGATATTATCAGGAATAACAGGTTTATGGTTGACATCAATGTATAGTTTTCTTCTTGGTCTAAAAGGAATTTTGCAAGTACTAGTTGAAGAAGTAGCTAATGCATCAACAAAAACATTTTGATGTCTGGGAATTAATGATCGCTGATATTCTGGAAAACACTGCAAAAAATCTAAAACAACATTTCTATATGCTCTCATTCTAGGATGTTTAGCTGAATATTCACCTTTGATTTGTTTTATGATCAATTCATAATCTATATGAATTGAAATATTATTTTCTCCCATTTGTTTTAATTTTTATGATCCTAATAGTAAATCTTCAAAATCAGCTGCATTATTTGTGCACTCAAAATTTAGCTTGTAATAATATTTCTTTGTTGTACTTGTCTTTGTATCATAGATCCATACTCCAATACTAGCCCCTTATTTACTTACTTCCCCACCAAAATCCATGTTCCATAACCCATCTTGTTTTACTTGTTCTTGAGTTTCCCATTTTTCTTCTTAAACATCCTTCTCTTCTTATTTGATGTCTATAACCTGATCTTATTTTTTCAAATAAATATCATTGTACAAGATAAAAGAATCCATTTCTAAATGCACAGAGTAGATGGGATAATTATCGGGTTTTTCCTGGCTACTCACCATATATTTCATTAAGGTCTCCCCATATAATCTTATTTATTGGAAAAAAATAGGAATTGTTGCATATGTCATATTCAATTGTAATGTACCCTATAATTTGATCCCCATGATCTTGACAAGAGCATGCCATACTTAAGAGGAATATCAGCCACAAAAAAATCCATCACTAAAATTTTGGCTAGGATTTGAGTGAGAGTAACACAAAAATGTTTAATCAATCCCAAGAATTTTAATCTATTCGAATCAAAGGAGAAAAGGTCTTTATAAGGTCTTGTTATATCTAAACCCAATTTTTTCGTGATTGATTTTGGCATAAGGTTTTGTGAGGCACCTGAATCTAAGATGGCATTATGTAGAATAAAATCATGAATGTTAAGGCTAAAATAAAATGGAGGAACATTGTCTTTTTTTGGAATACCATCTACTTCAGGTCCAAATAGTAATTTGGGTTGATTGTCAGTTACATTAACACTATCAATTCCTTCCTCAATTTGCAGTGCCTTTACAACTTGACTTCTCTAGACATCCTTTTTTACTAATTCAAGCAATGGAACTGAAAATTTGACTTTTGAAAGATAATTTTCAATATTGAAATAGGTTTGAAAATTTTCTACTTCCTTAATACTTACCTCTTATTTTTTAGGAGTTTCTTTCTGAGGGGTTTCTTTCTGATTGTCTTCCTTTTTTTGACTAGTAGAAGGCATATTAATGGGTGAATTTTTGGGAGGGTTTGTTGTTGTATTTTTTCTTCTTAAGTTGTATTGCTTATGTACTTCCATAATAGCATTTTGATATCCTTGTTTATAATCTAATTATTTTGCAGGCATATCCTTTGGTAATGAAGATTGAGATAGGCCTTGTTCTTCTTTGGTTAGAAAAACAAGGTCTGTTTCACCTTCTCCAAAAAACTTTATTTGATCTTCTTCTAGTTCTTGCATAGTTTCTGATTCTTCTTCAATAAAATTTTCTTGAAAAGGGGGTCTGATCTATTGCTGGTCAACTTGACCACTTTTTTCTCTCTGTTTAATCTAATTTTGTTGTCTTCTAAAATTTTGATTTTGAATTTGAGGTCCCCCTTTAGGTTCCCTAGGAGTTGTTCTATCTGCCACAATCATTCTCTCCATCATTTTTTCCATAGTTTTAACTAGAATGTCTAGTTTTAAGTTTAATGGAGAAGAAGGTTCTTCTTTTATAGTGACCCTTCTTTTAGTTCTTAACTTAGCTCTTTTGGCTAATAAATTAGCCTCTACACTAAAAACATTTATTTGCATCTCTTCAAGTGTGGTCGTGTTTCTTTCTCTCAATTGATAAGCCATATCAACATCAAATCCTTCTGGAAAACAGATTAGGCCAATCTAGGTGGGGGTTTTATTGCAGATGGGATAGAGTCGTAAACTTTGTTAAATCTAGTGCAGTAATCCTAGACATTTTTATTTGGGGCCCTATCTAAACCTTCATATTCTGCAAGAATTTGGAAGGGGTTCTTTTTAACTTCCCATCTAGTCAAAGAAATTTGATGGAACTATTGCAGATCTGCAATACTTCTAGCTGGAAATGATCTATACCATTTCTTTACTTCTCCCATTAAAATTTATAAAAATAGACTCATTTTCACATCATCAAAATCTACTTCTTCTAGATCAGAGAAATCATTTATTCTATCAATGTATTGTTGTGTTGTTATAGGACCTATACCATCAATTTTTGGTATCATATGTGCATACTTTTGTGGCATGTCATGTAATGGTGCTTGCAATGCCAAAGGAGCATATCGTCCTACCATGACTGGAATATGAGTTGTGGATGATGTTACAGTAGTGGTTGATGAAGGAGCTGGAGGGGTTGTAGAAGAATATGGGAATGTTGTAGTATGTTCAATTAGTATGTTAGGAATAAGAGTTGAAACTGAAAAAGGGGTGAATGAAAATGGAATGGTAGATGAATTTGGAATAAATGTAGGAATTGGCGATGAAGAAGAGATAATAATTGAAGAGTGTTGATCAACACCTTCAATGGTTCTATTTAATATTTTAACCATATCTTCAATTTTTTCAAACTGCTTTAAAGTATCATTATCAAACTGTGAAGCATGTGACCTTTGGACTATACGAAAAGGTTTTAATTGAGCTTCATCTAAAATAGTTTCAGGTTTAAAACTTCCTGATTTAGATCTAAAAATACTATTCTCAAACTGCAAAGCAAACTAAATATCTTCAATTTTTACAAGACTTTCTGGCAAATAATTTGTTCTTGATAAGGAGCTATTACTAGCTTGAATTTATGTGGGATTATTTTTCCTTATCAACTTTTCAGGATCTTTAACAGTTTTTGGAGGGTTAGGATCTAGATTAGATATGTTATATATCCTTTTGGGAGCCAGATCTTCTTATTAGACTATCCTTAATATAATGGTATTCACAAAGAGGAATATACAAGTTTTAAATGAGGGATGCCCAACCTTTAGATTTCTATTTCACTGTCACTTACAAGGAAATAGTACTTAGGGACTTTGGACTTAGATTTGTGAGGGGAAAAAACCTTTTTATGAGGCTCGTCCCCAGTATGGTCACCACTATGTTAGAACTACATAATTTTCCTAGGTTGGTAGGAAATAGCAGAGGTAACCACAAAACCAATTGTAAAGCTGGGATATAGCCCTTCCAGCTTCAGAGAGGGATCTCTCTTTATGATTTAGATTTGTTGATTAAAGGTATTAGGAAAGTTATTGAGTTCAAAGGTTTATTTTTGAAATATTTGGTTGAAACTTCAAGAATAATCAATTGGGAAATGGAGTCATAAACCTTAAGTAAATAAAATACAAAAATAACTGATGAAGTGTAGCAGGGAAAGGTAGGCATACTATTGGATGTTTGGAGCTTTGTGGAATGAATTGGAGGAAAATATTTAGATCAATTAAACATAGAGCATTTAAAAATGAATTCTATATTTAATTTCAGATTCTTTTTGGTAAGGACTCTTTTGATTTCAAGGATGATTTTTGTCCTGTATGCAATCTCAAATTCCTCTAGTTCATCCTTAGTTTTTGAATTTATAACCTTTATCAATGTATTGGATTCAGTTGGCATCTATCCCAAACTATCTTTTACCTTTTCAACGATCTCCTTTGATATTTGTACTAGTTCCTCTTTCTCAAAAATTATCTCAATAGAGGGCCAAATTTCAGTGATAGCTTCATTTATTTCGACCCATATTTTCTCCTTAGCTTGTGCAAGTGTTTGAGCCATAGTAGAATCATTTTCTAGCTGTTCAATTCTCCGGGCCATTCTGTAACTCTTTTGAAGATCTACTACATATGTATTGTCAATTTTTAACTTCTATTCCTGGATGTTTTTAAGAAGAGCTTTCAAATTTTCAATTTCTCGCCCTCTGATGGATAGGTCTTCCATGGCCTTGATCAATTCTACTTATGCATCTTTAGGTTGTACCCTGTTGTCATGGTTGTTGAAGTGGATGCCTCTGTTGTCGATGTACCTACAATGGGAACTATACCTGCAATAGGAACTGTTGTGAGTGGAATGACTATTAGCTAAGAGGACTGCTCCTTTTCCTTTAACAAATTCTCCATCTCAATCTCCATTTTTTTAATTTGACCATTTTGTTCAATGATGATATTGAACATATCTTATTTTTATTTCTCTAAGTGTCCAACTTATTTTTCTTGAGGATCTTCAGTGGATCGAAGCTTTAGTTGCTTCCTTAATGTTGTAATGTATGCATTCTTTCTTTTACTAATTTATTTGGTAGCCTTTACATATTTAGGATAATATCCCAGTTTTATCACTAGATCCTCCAAAGTTTTAATTTTATTGTCTTTAGCCAAAGAGGATATCTTCTCAAGTTTTAAATGAGAGTATTTTTTATTGACTGAAGCTTTAAATTTAGAAGTTGTCAATGGAGCATTTTTAAAAGTTTAATATATCATATCACATGTTTCATTGTGCATTTCCATTTGATCAATGGGATGGATCTGATCAACATATAAGGAAAAGATATAATTATTTTAGTCATTTGCAGTTTTGGGAAAAGGAATTGCTGCTTGGAGGAAAGAAATATGCATATGTCCTTTCTTCGTGTCAAAGGCAGGGATAATCCTATGTTGTGAGGTTGCTATCTATTTTTAAAATTAGGAATAGGTGGTAGCCTTGAGCATCTCATTTTTCTTCTTAATCTCTTTTTACTTGGAAAATATGCTTGGTTCAGCCTAGTCATGAACCAAATATGTTGTTTGAGATGTGTATAGAGGCTCTTGGGAGACCGAGGAGGATGGATATCCTTTAAAAATGTCTTCAGTTCTTGGGGGAAAAAAAGCACAAGAACTTGCTAGAACTATAGTAAACTGTAAATCATCTTCATGCAGAAGATGTGATGTTGAATTTGTCTTCTACTTCTTCTGATGTATTTGGAATTCTTTCGCTCCAATCTCTCTGATTGAAGGGGAAACATCTTGCCTTGGCCTATTGTATTGTTTCTCTTTTGGTTTTGGAGTCTGTGAAATCTTTGTAGATATTAGATTATCTTTTGATTCCTATAAATTATTCTCCTCCCATTGATCTTGATTCATAAAATTCTTTATCTCAAGCTTTGGAGTGTGAATATAAGGGGTAGTCTTCTATCCTACTCTGATTTTTGAAATGATGCCAAAGGGGTCACATGACCAGGTGAAGCTGAGTTTTAATTTCATTTTCTTTAGGATCAAATCAACTTCCTTGTATGCTACCCTGGTGTTTCAAATAAAGGGTACAACCTGTGCTTTGATTTAAAAGTGGGACTTCTTCTTTGCTACAACAAAATGTAGATCATCCATGTTGTTGGCCCTCATTTTTTATCCAATTTTGTTTAAGTAAATACACTTTATTACCATGATTTCCATGCATATGCCATCCATATTCACTCTATTTTGTAAAATTAATTCATATCCAAGTATATAAATTAATTTTTCCAATTTATAGAAGTTTTTATAAAAAAAATAATTTTAAGTGCATTTTTGGACCAGAGCTGAAATTCCTGAAATGGCTTAATTGATGTCATATTTGTAGGACACCTGGGCTCGAGCTGAAAAAATTTATAGAAATCTTGGGAACTAATATTGGATGTAAACCTATTGGTTCGGTCAAACCGAGCTTAAACATGCTCAGTCAAAGACGGTCAAACATGACCTGTTTTTATGGAAATCCCTAGGAAATAGATCAAATTAGCCTTTTATGGGATTTTCTATATTTTGAGAGATTATATGGATGAGATCAACCTAAATAGATAGGATAATTATATACATGGTTGTAGGAGACATTTTAGATGATTTTTTTTCATATTTCTCTATTTAAGCCTAAGACATTGAAGGCATTCATATGTAGAAATTGTATAACTTCACTTTGATATTTCTGAAACTTTGGGAGCTAATTGAAGGACCTATTCTATTTCATTTACTGTTGCTCTATATGGTGAATTCTTGAATGATTTTTATTAGCTGAAAGTACTCATAGTGTGTGAGGCAAGGGTGGAGGCCCCCCACACCGAGCTAAGTGCACTTTCTGGTTAATTTAGTTGCAATTTCTTGAACTAGTTTTGTTTTATGATTAATAATTTAATTAGATGTATGATTATGTGTTATGTTTGATGAATAATCTAATTCTAATTTATACTTTGCATATTAGGGGTCAACCCAGTGTTTAAGTTAAACATTCCTTCTATCTGATCAAGAACTAGAAACTAGAATTCATCTTTCTTGCTTTTAGGTGATTTTATGAATTTCCTATTTTCTAACAATGGCATTAATGATGAATGAATATATAATGAAGTAAAACAAGTATCTCATTATTTAGGAGCCCCTTTAGTTATTTTTTCATGCATCTTGATCTATTGTTCATTAGTGGTTTTTGGTTTCTGATTCATGAAGTAGTTTTGCAGAGAAGGACAAACAAGTTCTCCTAAGTTAGTAGCTTATTTTTTTGCTTATTACATAATTGAATTAGAAATTATTTAGTTAAGATTTATATTTGTAATATGAATTTCCTTTATTATTAATAATTATCTTCTAAACTTGACTATAACTGAAATCCATATATCTTGGATATGCTTCTAAGTTCTACAAGCCCGGATTGATAATAAGATACGTGTGTTAGTGTACCCAGTAAACAACCCAACATTTTTTTTGTTGTTGTCTTGGAACCATATTTTGAAGTGGTTAATTAAAAAAAAAAAACAAAAACACAGTTTTTCTTTTAAGCTATGTTTATTTATGCCTAGGGATAGATATCATAAGGGTAGATTCGTTAACAAAACCCCCCAACAATTCATCCATCCACAGGACTAACAACACTGGTTGCTGAAAGACCTACTCTAGAGGAGTTAGAGGAAAAACATGGATCATGACAAAGATTAACTCTAGTTGAAATAAAAATCTTGTTAGCCTTGGAAGTAAAAAGAAAGCAATCACCAAAAGAAACTCCTTTCTTAGGAAAACAAAAGGAAACAAGAAAACCAATTGTTGAACAAATAGAGAAGCCTATCCTTGAACAAATTAAGATAGTTGAGGAAACACCAAATCAACCTCATATTGAAACATTACATATCTCTGAATAGGAAATTACTAAAGAAGGAGAAGGATCCAATATGTCACTTATATCTCCTTAACATAAAATTAAATATGAGAGACAACAAAGGGAATGGAAAAGGAAAAGAGAGGAAGAAAGGAGATTGGAAGTAGAAATAAAGAGAGAGGAAGACAGAAGAACAGAAGCACTCAGAAGGATGGAGGAAGAAGAAAAAAGAGAAAATGAAAACAAAAGAATACATGACAATGAACAAGAAAATAACAATGATCAGGAAGCTAATTTTGGCTTTCCAATATTAGATACAAAAGCAATATTAGGAGAAGAAGTGAAAATGAAAAACATTCCACCTTCTGTATTTCCTAACTTTTATGGAATTTCAATAGAAGATCCTAATTCATTTATGTTCGAGTTTGATATCTTATGCAGAAATTATGGATACATGTATGATACACACAAGCTTCATCTCTTTCCTGCTACTTTGAAAGCAGTAGCATTAAAATGGTTTAAGGGTTTAGGAGAACATACAATAGCTTCTTGGGATGATATGAAGAAATTTTTTCTTAAAAATTATCAAGCTTAATGCAGGGCTAGAGACTCAAAAGAAGACATTTTTAGAATGACACAACAAGAAGATGAAAGTTTGGAGGAGTATTTAGAAATATTTCTTTACAATTTGCAAAAATCCAAACAACATTCTCTAAATCCTGATACCATCCGCACAATCTTTCTTAAGGGTTTCAGAGATGAATATTTAGATATCCTTAATGTGATGGGAAAAGGATATATCTCCAATCTACTATTTGATGAAATTGCTGAACTTTGTTAGAAATACTCTAGGGGAAGAGCAAAAAGTGGAAAGAGAGATATTACATCAAGAGCTTCCAAATCTGTAGCAAGTGCAGTAACAAGAGGAGAAATAGGAAGTTTACTAGAAAATTTCAAAATAGATCTCTTAAGAACTTTGGGAACACAAGTAGATGTTTTAAAAGCTAAGAAGAAGAAGGAAGAACAAGATGAAATGCTATAAATCTTCTGTCCAAAGTGTAGGAAAAAACATCCACTTAAGGAATGTCCTTTGCAAGGTATACAAGTGTGTGGACTTTGCACAGAGAATCATGCAACTGAAAAATATCCTAAATTAAAAGAGTTTAAAATGGAAGAAGTCAAGAGGTAGATTCTCTCTACTATATGAAACCAAGGAGACCTTGGCAACAAAGGATGCCTCAACAATTCCCTCAATGAAACCCCCAAAATTTTCAATATCCTCCTCAGAATTCATGGAACACTCCAATGCCATGGCAGGCTTTGCCTCCACAGTAATATCAAAACCAACCTACACAAGGTTGGACAGGATATGGTTATGGAAACCATCCACCTCATCAGATGTACCCTCAAAAATATCAATATCAACAACCATACCCTCAACAAACATACCCTCAATACCAAAAATTCCAGCAACATCAACCAATGCCATTTCCATCTCAAAATCATGCACCAATTCTAACTCAACCTCGGCAGCTTCAACTGCCTTCTAACCAACCACCTCCTAGACCAACACAATTTCTAACTCATCCAGTAGCTAATCCAAGTAACAAAGTGGATAAACCAACATACAATGTGGAAGAGGCAACATAATATCCTACATATTCCATTCTTCCCATACAAGATGTCCACTTAATGTAAGGGAAGGTGTTACATACAGATTCTCCTCCAATAATAGAAATAAAAACTGAACAAGGAAAACAAAGTCAATAATATCAACTAGAAAAAAAAAATCAGAAGGGTAAATCTATTATGATTCAGACTCCAACATATCTAGAGAGGTTAGTACAACAGATAATTCCAATATTGTTACATGAATTTGATATTCTGGATGCATTGAAAAATACGTATGTCAAAATTACTTTTTTGCAGGAAATAAAAGATATTCCAATATATGCAAAAATAATAAAGGACTTATGCATCAAGAAATTTGGCACAAGAAAAAGAGATCCACCCACAGTCCAAGTCATTGGAAGTTTAGCTAGTCTGATCATGCCTACAAATATAGCCATTGAAAAATATGTTGATCCAGGGATCCCTATGGTTACCATTTCGATCAAAAAAATTTCAGTGCCAAACACTTTAATAGACTTGGGAGAAGCTATAAACATTATGGCTACAGAGACTATGAAACATTTGAACTTGAACAACATTAGACCTACTACTACAGTTTTAGATCTTGCATATATATCTAAAGTTGTACCAGAAGGAATATTGGAAGGTATCATTGTCTCACTGGATTCATGGGATTATCTTGTAGACTTCCTCATTTTGAAACCAAAATCAAATTTATAAGGCCATCCATTAATTTTAGGAAAACCATGGTTAGCCACTGCAGATGCCTTCATTGGATGCAGGTCACAAACTATGATTATTGCACATGGAGATGAAAGAAAACATGTTACATTGTATCCTCTAGCACAATATCCCTCTTTATTATCATGGATTGATGGTGAAGAACAACAAGAAATTCGATCTGTTATTGTATTAATCAAGTTTATAATTTTAGAGAAGAGGAAGAGGATTTATTAGATCTTTTCATCTCAAAACCAAATATTTTAGAGCAGCTTAGAATAACACAATATGAACATGCAATTCACCTTTTAAACCATTTTTTCTAGGAAAAATGTATTATACAATCACCGCAAAATTCATTTGAAAGTATTTTTCCTGTTAACTCAATTACCAATTCAAAGAGTAAAATCATTGAAATCAGTCCTGCAAGAAATTTGAATATCAGTAATAACTTACAATCATCACAGGAACAAGAGGTAATAGCACTGTTACAGAAATACCCAAAATCTTTTTCCTGGGATTACACAGACATGTAGGGGATTCATCCAAAGACATGTATCCACCAAATTTATACTGATGGTTAAATCAAATCTATAAGACAACCGCAAAGAAGGATGAATCCTATGATGAAGGAAATAGTGAAAGAAGAATTACAAAATTTGTTACAAGTTAGATTTATTTATCCTATTTCTGATAGTCAATGTGTTTCACCCTTAGTTTTGGTTCCTAAGAAAAATTGAAAGTGGATAATTTGTGTAAATTACAGAAAGCTCAATAAGGCCACATTAAAAGATCATTTCCCTTTACCATTTATTGATCAAGTACTAGATTTATTAGCTAGGAAGAAATTATTTTCATTTCTTGATGGGTTTAGTGGATACAATCAGATTTGATAACATTGGAAGACCAAGATAAGACAAGATTTACTTGCCCATGGGGAAAATATGCATATAATTTTATTTTTCTTTGGTTTATGTAATGAACCTGCTACTTTTCAAAGAGCAGTCCTTGCAATCTTTCTTTATCTGATCCATGAGTGTGTAGAGGTCTACATGGATGATTTTACTATGTATGGCAGAACATTTGATGATTGTTTAAAAAATATTGAAAAAGCTTTTAAAATATGCATAGAGACAAATCTATCACTCAGTAATGAAAAATGATTTATGATGTTAACTGAGGGAATAATGTTGGGAAACCATATTTCTTCTTCAAGAATTAATGTGGATCCAACAAAAACACAAGTCATTGTGAATCTAATACCACCCACAACACAAAAGGAAGTAAGATGTTTCTTGGGTTATGCAGGCTACTATAGAAAATTTATTGAAAATTTTAGTAAAATAGCTCTGCCTTTATTCAAGTTACTTGAAAAATATGTGGAATTTCAATGGACAAATAATTGTCAAAATGCATTTGAGAAATTAAAAGAAAATTTGTTAGTTGTGCCCATTCTTCGAGGACCCAATTGGTCATTTCCATTTCATATATCAACTGATGCATCTGACACTGCTATAGGAGCATCACTTGGATAGAAAGAGAATCAGTTTAATTATGCCATATACTTCATAAAAAAAAACTTAACATCGGAATAATTGAACTATAATATTAGAGAGAAAGAAATTTTAGTTGTAGTACATGCAGTTAATAAATTTAGACATTACATAACAGGTTATCAAGTATTCATCCACACGATCGTTCAACAATAATATATTTAATGAAAAAATCAATTACAAATGGCAGAATAATTAGATGGCTTTTATTGATGCAAGAATTTAACATCACTGTATAAAATAGACAGGTAAGGATAATCAAGTAGCAGACGTTCTATCAAGACTTCATTCACCTGGTGATCTAAATCCAGTTTTAGATAATTTCCCAATTGAACATCTATTTTCTATATCTGTCAAAACTCCATCGTCTGCAGATATAGCCAACCATTTATCATCTGGAATCCTACCATCCCATTACACAAATAAACATAAAATAAATATAATTAGAGAAAGTGCTAGATATATTTGGGTCAATGGTGACCTCTTTTATACTAGTTTTTATGTAATAATAAGAAAATGTTTTAGAGAAGACGAGATTATAGATATTTTGAAAGCATGTCATGATGAGGCATGTGGTGGCCATTTTGAAAACAAGCAGACAATATACAAAGTGCTAAAACTTGGCTACTACTGGTCGAAAATCTTCAAAGACTCCAATTCCTATGTAAAGAGATGTGACAACTTCCAAAGAATTGGAATACTAGTGGCATCCGATGAAATTCCATTAAAGCCACAAGTACTCATAGAACCATTTGAGCAATGGGCTCTAGACTTTGTGGGACCAATCAACCCGCCATCAAATGGAAAGAAGTACATCCTGTTATGTATAGATTATTTTACTAAGTGGGTGGAGGTAAAGGCAGTGGCAGGAGCAACAAAAGATACAATTGTTTCTTTTCTATTTGAATAAATATTTGTAAGTTATGGAGTTCCGCGATAGATTGTAAACGACCAAGGCACACAGTTCAAATCCAAGATTTTTCGAGATCTTAAAGAGAAGTAAAAGATCAAACATAAAAAATCAAATCGATACCATCCTCAAGAAAACGTACAAGTGGAATCAACAAACAAAATCCTGGAGAATATCATGATGAAGACTATTCAATTGTATAGAAAGGACTAGTCAGATAAATTGAGAGATGCACTATGGGCATATAGGATAACATGGAAAAACACAACTGGGTTCAGTCCATAGCAGTTTTTGTATGGAAAATAAGTCCTGTTACCCATAGAGTTTCAAATACATACAATCAAACTAGCAGCAAAGTTGGGAATGGAAATGTTAGTCATTAGTAATTTTTTCCATTTTCTAGATGACTAAATTCTTATCCTAGATTTCTAAAAAACAAAATTCATGAATATTGTGAGTTTTAGAAATATCACTGCTTTCATTATCCTTAAGATAAATTTTTCACTATCTCACTACTTTGCTTTTCACTGGTTAGCCTATCACTCCTAGAAGACCCCTCATGGGCTTATGCCCCTCATCTTTGTTTCATTTTCACACCCACAACCTTAGTACTTTGTTTTGCCTATGCTTAACCCTTCCACTTTCCATCTAAGTTTTCCAAACAACCTACCTTCTCTCATGTTCGTCAAATGCCTCAAGCATTGATGGTCTTAAAGCTACCTCTGTAGGCTCTTTAGATAAAGCAAGTACATTGGGTTTTGGATCCTCGATACATCTATATGTCAAAAAAAAAACTCTGTTTTTCATACTTGGAAATCATAAGCCAATGCTTTCAGTCAAAGAGCCTCCCACTAGGTCACTAGGGTTTCATAGGTTGTAGGGTTGTCTTTGGTATTCCAAATCACTATTTTTCATGTGAAAGAGGTGAATCAAATGGAAAATAAGGTCAGCATATGTTGTTCCAAAACTAGATCAAGAAGAACTTCAAGGAAAAATGCTTTTCCAAGGACCAAATTCTGCAAAAGGAAAATTGTTCATTTTGACATTTCTGTAGGAGGGTCAAGGTGGCTATCAATAGAAAATTAGGTAAGGTAAAAGGCCAATTACTCACTAAAGGACATCCACAAAAAAGAAGGAGGAAGCAACCTATGTTCAAGGAAGATCGGGGTTTTTAGGACTGATTGGACCAGTATTTTTCCAAGAAAGGATTCAAGGCAACAAAACACAAGGGCAGAGGCACACCAACACAACTAAGCATGAAATTGAAGAGTTTTATAAGTTATAACTGAAGAAGGGAAAAAGGTGAGGTGAACTGAACAGAAATGAATGAACCTGAAGGGCTATAGAGAACTTAGAAGACAACACTAATGATTTTTCTCTAACATCCCTAAAACCTAAGGTTTGGAAAGATAGGCAAAGAGGGTGAAATAAGGAAAATGAGCCCCCATCATGCCAGCAGAAGAATATTTCAAAGGACTGTTGTGTGTTTCATTCTATGGTTTGCCAAGGTAACAATGTCCCACTGCCTCAAAGGGAAAGCATGAAAGAGTATCAGTGTGAGGGAGTTCAATCCTTTACGTACAGTGAATTTCCCTAAAATGGTAAAAGGAGCAAAAGCCTAGGGTTGAGTTTCAAGGTGAGAAATCAAGATAATAATGAGGTTACTGTTATGTGACTAAAGTTGTCAAAATCCAAGAATGTCAGAAGGGACAAGATCAGTATGACATGGCACCTGAAAATTAGAAGTGGCTAAAGGGAGATGACATACATGGTTATGAAGGAAAATCACTTGTTAGAGATAGGTTTATTATGCCTCACTGCCCAAATCAATAAGGAGGAAAGAAAACATGTTTTCATGTCACTCACACTCAGAAATGTAAAAAAAGGGGATAAAAATATGCTTTCAGTTTCTCAGTGCAAGCAAAAAGAGGTTGACAGTGCCAAGACCCTCAAGGTTAAAAGGGACCTTTTTCATTTATCCAGCAAGATATCACCAAAGGAAGAAGAATTACTTTGAAATTTTTCAAGTCACCTACAATAAAAGGTCAAAAAGATATCAGTCAAAGTGATAAAGTGACCAAAAAACTCAAAACATTAGCAAAAGTGGGTTTTGATTTTGATTTATTTTTCCAAGGGTATAAAGGCATCTTATTTATCATTTTAGCTCATTTATCACTTAAAAGGAGATTAAGGAGCTTTCAAGGAAATTTTTTGGGTTTAAGTGAGAAAATTTTGGGCAAGGTCACCGGCGCTACACTCAGGACCTAGCGCTGCACTCACATGACCCGGCACTGCGCGAATAGAGGTTCCCACAGTACATATTTTGCACTGCGCTGCGCTTATAGCTTGTCGTTGCGCCCAGACAGAGTAGACACATCCAGGGGCTTGGTGCTGCGCTCAGAGGCCAACCCAACAGGCCCTGAACTACGCGTAGAGGCCCGACAGTCCTTGCACGTGGGCAGCGCTGCACTTAGAGGTCGAATCGACAGGCACGATTTTCCCTCCGCTGCACACATAGGACCTGACTGGCCCAGGTTTCTGTCCAACGCTATGCTTAGGGCCAGAAGGCCTTTTCACTTGCAAATTTCCCTCAAAAATCACAAAGGACACCTTCAAATTGCCTTCAAAGACCGGCAAAGGAGTCAAAGGTGGTAAGTGGAATTTTTTCCTTCTCCTCAAGTGGTTTTTATATTTGATAATTAAGGGAAAATTATCAAAACCTAGTGCCTAAATGAACCCTAAGTCTTCATTGCAAACACCTTGTTTTGAATTCCAAACCAAATTATCAGTTAAGAGGGGTGTCAATTAGGGAAATTAAAATCAATCAAGATAAACCTTCAATCAAGCTCAAAAGCTACTCAGTCATAAATCCACCTCTGTATCACTCATTTGCAAAAGTTTCCCTAACCATCATTTCATTTCACTTTTCCTGCCTAAGTTTCACAAACAGGCCCAAGTTTGTCTAAAAGCCACACCAGTCACCATGTAAGGAGAAGAAAGGAGTGATAGTAGTAAAGGAGGCCAGGTGCCTATAAGGACAAAGCACAAGGGAGGGAAGGTCAATATATTTGAACCCCAGAGCACAGTGGATATTTCTTCATCTCCCATGATTCTCACATGCTTTCAGAATGTGGGATGTTTTCAGTTTTGTGAGAAAGTCAAACAAGTGCAAAATCACCCAGAGCTTACAAGGTTGTTTGTCCTCAACTTACACAATAAACAAGTAAGCCTTGCAGGGGTGGATTTTGAACTATCATTGGATGTCATCTCTAATGCTACAAGTATACCTTTTGTTGGTGAAAATTGGTTCAAGAAAGAAAGATTAAACATGAGCCATTATGAGCCATTTATCAAACCTAGGTACAAAGAGGGTTGCAAGGATATTTTCAATTTCTCACACTTACTGGAGAGGTATGCACCCCTAATGAAGGTCATCATGAAATAATTTACCTGTGAGGGGAGATACGCTAGGCTCTACTCCTACCATGTCAGATTACTCATGCATTTCACTAGGGTCAAGATGCTTCATTTGCCCTATTACTTGTATAGGAGTATAGAGAAGATGTCTTCAGTTGTCTGGAGGAGAAGTTATACCCAAAAAATGCACAGTTTGTTCTACCACTCCTTGATCAAGATGGTGTTACTACATCATTTGGATCAAAAAGGCATACTTTGGGATGTGTTCATAGCTCATGAGATATTCACAAGCCCACAGCCTCATAATCAGCCTATTTTACCCTCATCATCTCATCCTTTTCCCTCCACTCCTCCATCACCTCCTACAGATCATGCCTCATCATATACACAAGCAACATCTCCTCAAGTAGACCTCCTTTCCTCACCTTCTCCTGATGCATTAGAATAAGAAGGAAATGGAAGTGAGTAAGACAGTGAAAATGAGGGTGAAGATGACAATGAGTCAAGCCCATATGAGGATGAGGGTGATGATGAGTTAAGCCCACAATAAGTAGAGAACATGGAGATAGAATGAGATTATGAGTTGAGTCAACAAGAGGTAGAAGACATGGAAACAGGGTAGGGAAATGACAGTGAAGAAAACGAGGATATTGACAGTGAGAATGCATTGAGCATTGATGAAGAGGAGGTCAACAATAAACCAGAGGACACAAAGGTAGAGAATGAAGAGGAAAATGATGAAGAAGAGGTAGAGGATGAAGAGGAAGAAAATAATGATGAGGGAGAGACAGAAAATGATAAAGAAGGAGTAGATGGTGAAGACGAGGCAGATGATGAGGAAGAGGAAAAATGATGATACAAAGGCAAAAAATGATGATGAGGCAGAAACAAAAAGCCAAGAAGAGACAGAGGCAGATAATGAAGAAAAGGGAAGTAAGCATGACAATGATGAAGATGAAAAAAGTGAGCAAAACAGTGACAAAAAGGCAGAAAATGATGAAGAAGAAGGAAGTGGACATGACAGCAAGTAAGAAAATAGTCATGACAGTCATGACAACAATCAACTCCAGAGTGATAATAAGGATGATGACAATGCAGAAGATAAAGAGGAAAGCAGTCTTAATGATAAAAAAAAATAGAGTGAAGAAAGTGTAGAAGGTGATAATGAAAATGATTATCACAGCAATGAAAAAGCAAGCAGCTGCAATAAAGGACAAAATGAAGAAGGTGATGACAGAAGCAAGGGTCATAGCCATGATCAAGACACCAAAAAGACCACAATCACACCTCTTTCATTGACCTATCAAAGAGAGCCAAGGCTTGTGTTTGCTGCCCCTAAAAGGCAAGGGACCATGCCATCCACCTCAGCTCAGCCTCTAGACAAAGGAAAAAAAAGGGTTAAGCAAGAAGAAGAAGATCATGAGGTGGAAAGGGAGTTTGAATTCATTTAGGTGGAAAGTGATGAGGAGGATGAAGCAAGGATCTCAAACTTGCTCATCCAAAACAAAAATGCACTCATTGAAGACCTCCAAGAAAATCTGAATAGGGCCAAGAGTGTAAATGATGCCCTTGACTTGGAGAACAGGTAGCAAGGAGCACAAATTTCTATTTATGAGGCTAGAGCCATTAAGGCCCAGAAAGAAGCCCAAAGGGCACACTTAAAACTAGAAGAGTTCATGGGTACTTATGAAGAGATTGAGGATGGGGAAGGACAATCTAGGAGGAGGCCTAGAACCATGGGGTTGAAAAAGGCATTGGCAAAGCAAAGAGAACAAGAAGCAGCCCTAGCACAAAAACTCCCCCTAGATGAGCTGTTGGCCATGGAGATAGTACATGATTGGGAGCCTTGGTTGGAAAGAGCCAACATACACTTGGAGGCCAATTTGAAGAAGGAAAATTAGGATATTGATCTCCAAAGGAGGATGATCAAGCATTATGCCCGAAGAAACCAAGTTGCAAGGGCTAAACTCAAGAAGGCCCAAACCAAGATCCAGGCACTAAAAGAGGAAAAAAGCCAAGATAACCTTGGAATTTTGGCACAAGCTTCTCTACATGTCTCTCTAAACCCATGAGGCACACATCCACCAAATTTGAGAGAATTTTGACAATTTTTGGTTTTTTTGTGAATTTGGAGGCCTATAAGCACAACACCCCTGGCACTACGCTTTTTCCCCAGACATCCTTAGAGGGAGAAATTTCTAGTTTTGGATTTCTCATGTCTATTACACTATGCTCACCAAATTTCAAAGCATTTGGAGCATTTTTTTACCCCTCAAAAGGTAAAAAAAACACCTCATTTTCTACCTTTTTGCCTCATTTTTCAGGCTTGGCGCTGCGCTCAGAGCAGTATGGGTATTTTGGCTTTTTGGATAGGTTATAGGAGATCAATAAGAAAACCAATGATATATTTGGAAATTAGACTCAACCAGATTTCCAATAGGCCATCACGGAGCAGTTTCCGACATTGGGAAGGTCACCAAAACTTGGCTGCAAGTGGACCTATTTTCTGCCTAGGAAGGTGTTGTGCGTTCAAACCACATTGGGCAGTTTTGGCCAAAAGTCAACAAAAAAAAATCATTAATTGAAAATTGATATTTTAGTGTTTTTTTAGGCAAATCACTCTAAAATTAGGTGTTAGGAGTTATTTTGGCATTTATTTCATGGGATATTTTGTGCCTTGGGCCTTTCATGATCTCTTGGGCATTAATGACATTTATGAGTGATTTTGACATTTTCCAACCCTATATAGGGTTTTTTCCCTCCTTTGCTAAATAAATATAGCATGAGGGATTCATTGTAAATGTTTGCATTTGATCACTCTTTGGAGAAATACATAGTTTTTTTTGGAGATTGGAGAATAAATAGGTGTTGTGGAGTTTCTGAATGGCTTGTCTTGATTGATGATGGAGAAAGCTGCTTGTAGGATCCCTGAGCTTGGTTAATGGTGATGTTATTCCTTTTAGTTATTTTTTTCTCATGTATCATTGTGTTTCATCCTTCTAAATTGCAGTAGGACAAAGTATTTAGACTAAGAAATGTTTTCAAAGGCACCATAGCTCTGTTTGTTCTTCACTGCCTCTATGTTTTCCTCTGCTGTGCCTTTTTAGAGAATTCTTGATTGCTCTCTAGACCCCCCAAGCTTGTTTATTTCATGAATGGTTTAATATAGTAGGTATCAAAGATGATTTATGGTTAGCCCTGCTTGTTTGATGTCTCTAAACATTGTTATTAAGGTCTCTCTTCAAAGTACCATTGATTAGGTTTGCCAAAGAAGCTATGTTTCGATCATACCCTTTGTCCATGCTTGAATAATTGTTTTGGAGATTTTCATAGCTATGATCAATGATTTTTAGGAGTTCCCTCTTCTTTGATTAAAGTTATATGTGTATCTTGAATTTTTTCTACCCTTGAAGGTGAAATCACTAGAAGTTAAATGAGTTTATCGCCTTCTATATTTCATTGGATTGTATGTCTAAAATGCTTATTTGCTTAAAGTTGAATCAAAGATTTATTGGTGTGCCCTGTCTATTGATTTATTCCTCATGCTAAATAGTGTTGAGGTCTTTCCTTGTTTTTAAGTACATGATAAAGGATTATTAATTTCCATTTTTCCTACTTTGTTTCACAAATTTGATGTTCACTCCATTTCACAAAAACCTTGAGAATCCATCTGACCAATGCTACATTTGCCCTATGATGCACCCTGATTTACTATTGAAACTTTCTATGAATTTTATTGACTCCATAGCCTAATGACTTGAATATTTCCTCACTCTATCTATTCTACTTGATCATCTTTCCCAACCAAAACAAGAAAAAAAACCCTACACTTAACAACTAGCTTAAAATCAAAACCATAGAAGAAAACAAGTTCACATCCTTTGCACAAATAGAGAGAGCCCTCTCTGAGTCCAGGAAGGCTAGGTCCTAGGACTCCAAAGATTGGTTTGATGTTACCCTATGCATTTGATCTCACCAATCTAACAAATCATGAGAACCTAACATAATGGCGATTACAGTGGGACCTTATGAGTCAATAACCATATAAGTATTCCTTAGGACTTCAGAAATCCTTATTACACAACATCTATTGGTTTATCACCAACTCATAGCCTAACACAATTTGCAATCAAGGTGAGAGGCTTTCTGAGATTAGTGACAATCTAAGCACTCCTTAGAACTTCAGAAACCCTTATCAAATCACAAAGAACTCAAACTGTTAGCTAAGAGTAGAATCTAGTTGTTTCAGCATCCTAGAAAAATGATGACTCAACTGTAGGACACTCACATAAACCTTAGGGATACATAAAGGAACTCAGAAAACCCCAAAACATTTGTAGATTGGTTTTTGTAAGTTATTGGAGGTGGAACATAACCATACATCCTTAAAACATAAAAAACATCCACCTGGCAACTCTACAAGCCTCTAGTAGGCCTTATTACTTTACTACTGTTTATAGACTTCCTTAGGATTGTGTCAAATCAACCCTGAGAAGTTTAGAAGCCTAGTCACACACTGTGTGAGTTTAACAAACCTTAAGAGAGGTCAGCCTTCCGAAAACAGTCATAAAATTTCAGTCTCTCTATACCTTGGGTTTGAAATCTGGCTTCACAAAGGATCGATACTAGATGTCACTCGGACCCAAACCCTCCCACCATAGTTGATGACCCAGAAAATATTTTGTGGCAAACTTATAAAACTGGAAACTCAACTATTGTTAGGACCATTCGTAAAGAAAGCTCTATCCCTGAACATATTACAGATTTTCAAGACCCCCAGTTTGAATTGCACCATATAAGAAACCTTTTTAGAACCATGTCACAAAGTGGGATTGACCAGACTGACCTTGAGCCCTTAGATTTGCAATAGAGTTCAAGTAGAGAAGCCTCTCCTTCCACTCCTGAATTTCATCTTCTCCATCACTTCAAAACCAGTTTGCTGGTCCACGTACCTCTACCACCCCGATCCACACATCCACTATTCAAACCACTCCACTTCATCCTCCACCACCTCTCACAAACCCTCCCCTTGTAAATCCACCTTGGATCCCATTCCCTCCCATCATGACAGCATGGTATGCCCCCTGGTACTACCACAACCTTTGTTACCTTTACCACATGATTACCAGTCAAAAATCCCTCACTTTACCAGAGCTGAACCCATCACTTCCCAACAACATGTAGATAGGATAAATGTTGCCTTTGATTACATGGAAATAGAAGAGGAAACCATTAAAATGAGGATATTTGCTCAAATATTAGGAGGAGAAGCCAAAAAATTGTTCAAAATCTTGACTCCTAACACCATACATGATCTCCCTTCTCTTTACCAGACATTTATAAAAAAGGTGGGAAATCAAGAAAAACCCTCTCCAAATCCTCTTAGAATACAACGACCTCAAAATAAAAATAAATATCAGGGAAAGTGTCCAACACTATTGTACTAGGTTCAATAATATTTACAATTCCCTCCCACCAGACATGAAACTCCTAGAAGGCTTAGCTTTAGAAAAATTTCCAGAAGCTTTAGATCCAGACATGGCCTATCAACTAAGAGAAAGAGAGCCCCTAACTTTAGAAGACATGAAAAAGGGAGCTATAAGTGTAGTGGCCAACTTGATTGAAAAGAGGGATAGGATGAGATCAGAAAATAGAGTCACCTACAAAGATGAAATAATGGCCTCAACCTCCTCATCTGATGCCAAGATTGATAATTTAGTGAGGGTAATGGAAAGAATAAACTTGAGTGAAAGAACACCTCCTAAGGGAAACCAAGAAAATCCCCAAAACATAAATAGAAATCCAAACTTTAGAAGAGATCCTCCCCAAAACAGACCAAGAGACAATGACCAACAAATCAGGCCCCCTTTCCAAGACAATTATGTAGATGAAGAGGGAAGAGAGTCTGAAGAACCTATAGAAAACCATTTAAACTTGATAGGTTCGGACAATGAGGGTGATGTTTTTCTCACTGAAGAAGAACATGATTTATTTTCATCAGATCAAACTGAAACAAACTATGAGGATTCTGAAGACTATCAATTGGGATTTGAAAATGCCATAATGGAAGTCCATAGGTAATATGACCTTAGGAGCAAAAAGAACCAAGAAAACTCCAAAAAAGAACAAATAAGACACTGCTGTTAGGAAGACACCTGAAAACACTCCTAAGAAGACAACATAAATTACCAACACCATGGCTAATAAAAATGAAACAGACGGAGACAAAAATAGCCAACCAAGTGGTGACACAAGTTTCCCTAGTGCCTCTACTAGTGGCCCTGAGAAAACTATTTTTTCCAAAGTCCCAAAATAGAATCAGAAAATCAAACTTGTAGAAAAAATTATGGCTGATCAGACTAATGTAAATATGTCCAAAACACAAGTGCCTTTCAGTTTTAAGGGAGAGATTTCTAAAATCAAGATCACCATGCCTCTCACTGAACTGATAACCCAAGATATGTACAAGTCCCAAGTTCTGAAAGTTTTAAACATGGGAAATGATATCGATACTTTAAACTTGACAGATGACAAGCCTGAGCTATTGTTCGGACCTGAAGTAGAAGGAAAATACCAACAAGGAGCCATTCCCCCTTTCAATTTTAGCCTAAACATACATGACAAAATCTTACATAATGATATGCTAGACTCTGGTGCCTCTCACAACCTCATGCCAAAGGTAGTGATGGAGATATTAGGCCTATAAATAGCCAAACCTTACAAAGACCTATATTTTTTCGATTCAAGCAGATTCAAGTGTTTGGGCCTAATCAAGGATTTATGTGTCAATCTAGCACAAATCCAGGCTAAGGGCCTAGTCATGGACATAGTAGTAGTTGACATTCCCCCTAAGTAAGGCATGTTGTTATCCTAATCGTGGGGAGCCAAGCTTCAGGGAAACCTCCAACTTGACATGTCTTATGCTACCATCCCTGTTTTCAACCAAACAAGGAGATTATACCGGGAATAACACATGAAGTTTATGGTTAGCAGCCAAGAAAGGCCAAACAACACACCTCTTTATTCCATCTATTCAGATCTCGACTCATTAATTTTATATAATGAAGAATACATTGATGAAAAGATAAATGAAGTTGAGATAGATCCTGACATACCTCAACAATCAAATTAGGCACTGCATGAAGAAATCAAAAGCTTAGACTCTAGCAGCTTGGTACAACAACAACATGATGGTAAAGAAGAACATAATTTTCTCCAAACTGAAAATAAAATTTCAAAACCAAAACCAAGCTTTAAATCTAAACAAGGTTGCTCACATAAAGAGCAAACATCACAAACAAAAATGTTCCCTTCTGCCAATATGCTAAAATAATTTCATAAAGAAGATTCTTCTAGGAACCTGAATCAAAGGAATCTTAAGGTCTTGCCATACATAGACAACTCATCATCAAATGGTTTTGTCACTTCAGAAAAGTTGTTGAATCCCAAAAATGTTGCTAGGGACCCTAAAGGACTATCTACCGAGACTGATATAGAGGAGTATAATGTAGGCAACCTAGAAAGACCCAAAATGATTAAGTTATCCAAGACTTTACCACTTCACACAAAACAATAATACATAATATTGTGCAAAGAGTTTCAGGATGATTATGCATATGGAAATGAAATCTTAAAGCCTTGTGACACAAAATTTATTCAAAGAAGGTTTCCTTTCAAGAGAGACCAAGAACCTTTTGAGAAAATTGTGTCACTAACAAAGAAAAAAAAGGGGTATAGGCTATGTGTAGACTTTAGGTACCTAGACAAACCCTCCCTAAAGAACGAATACCCTTTTCCCAAGATAAATCATGCTTTGCAAAGGGTAGGAGTTTCTAACAAGATATCATTGCTTGGTAGTGTTTCAGGTTACAATCAGGTGGTAACACTTCAAATTAATTAGCATAAAGCCACTTTCAAAACACCTTGGGGTGCCCACATGTTTGATCAAATGCCTTCTGGATTAAGGAGTGTTGAAGCTACTTTCCAAAGAGCCATGGCTCCTATTTTAAATTACTTCACTATGTTATACATTGATGACATCATTATCTATTTTGAAGCTAATGAAGAATACCTTGTCCACATAAGAAGGATCTTTAACAGAAGCAAAGTTTGGAGGCAATATTCAAGAAGAAAATGCAAAGGGGAGCATGACCTATTTGAAAATAATTGGAAAAATCCTTACAACATGCACTCAAATGGAGGTAACAATGTTTTATGTTTACAAGAGCTAAATGGAAAGGAGTTAGTTGGAGATCCTATCAAGGGCGGGATGTTGAAACACCATCATTGCCAGGAATCCTAGTTTGAAGCTTTCATCCATTGTACACAACATTGCATGATGAGAGATCATAAAAATAAAAAATGCAAAAAAAACAAAGAAAGAAGGAAAAGAGGTACAACCCCATACCCAAAAAAGAGTACTACTGAAAGTGTGCAAGCCTAAATGCCACTACTTGTTCAAAAGAGTCTTGTTCAGTCATCTAGCCTTATCATGGCTAAACATGTTTTCAATTTATTGCTGATAGGTTAGTGAAAGAGAACATGCCAAACCATATAAACTTGAGTTGTCAGTAGGAGTATATTAGGAAGAAAACATATTGGTTCTCCATGCTCAAATCTGAACCAAAGAGAAAGATGGGAAGAATAACAAATGATGAAAAACAACCCTCATACTTTCTAGTTTTGTTTTGTACAAAAATAATGTATGTGTGCAGCTTGTCCTAATGCCACAACCCATGTTAGATCAAATAGCTTAATCCCGGTTTAAATCATGTTTTCAATTTCATGTCAGTAGTTTAGAGAAAGAAGCCTGTCAAACAGCTTAATCTTGACAGATGAATAGTCTAGGTAGAGAATAAAAGAGTTCACTAGCATAATCTGAAATTTTCAAAGTAATAAGGGTAAAATTAGATAGGTTGTTTTTCTTTCAAAAGAAGAAAATTTCAAGGGTTTGCGAGTCCAAGTGCACCCAAATAAGAAAAAATGCTAGGCAAAGTAAGCTGTGTAGGTAGAGATGAGTTCAAAGTTGACATGTCCTTCAGATTTTTAGATCATAGCTTCGGGAGAAACATCAGCAAATGAAAGAAGAAAAATATGCCCAATGGATGAGGCAATGGTATTCATAAACTCAGAGATTTGATATCTAAATTTCTGGACACCTCCTGAAAACGAGTTGTCCTCTAGAAACTGGAGCCAGTGTTAGTCATTAGTAATTTTTTCCATTTTCTATATGACTAAATTCTTATCCCAGATTTCTAAAAAACAAAATTCATAAATATTGTGAGTTTTAGAAATCTCACTTCTTTCATTATCCTTAAGATAAATTTTTCATTATCTCACTACTTTTCTTTTCCCTGGTTAGCATATCACTCCTAGAAGACCCCTCATGGGCTTATGCCACTCATCTTTGTCTCATTTTCACACCCACAACCTTAGTACTTTGTTTTGCCTATGCTTAACCCTTCCACTTTCCATCTAAGTTTTCCAAACAACCTACCTTCTCTCATGTTCATCAAATGCCTCAAGAATTGATGGTCTTAAAGCTACCTCTGTAGTCTCTTTAGATAAATCAAGTACATTGGGTTTTGGATCCTCAATACATCTATATGTAAAAAAAAAAAAAACTCAGTTTTTCATACTTGGAAATCATAAGCCAATGCTTTCAGTCAAAGAGCCTCCCACTAGGTCACTAGCATTTCATAGGTTGTAGGGTTGTCTTTGGTATTCCAAATCATTGTTTTTCATATGCAAGAGGTGAATCAAATGGAAAAGAAGGCCAGCATCTGTTTTTCTAAAACTAGATCAAGAAGAACTTCAAGGAAAATTGCTCTGCCAAGGACCAAATTCTACAAAAGGACAATTGTTCATTTTGACATTTCTACAGGAGTGTCAAGGTGGCTATCAATAGAAAATTAGTTAAGGTAAAAGGTCAACCCCTTACTAAAGGACATCCACAGCAAAGAAGGAGGAAGCAGCCTATGTTCAAGGAAGATCGGGGTTTTTAGGACTGATTGGCCCAGAAATTTTCCAAGCAAGGAGTTAAGGCAACAAAACACAAGGGCAGAGGCACACCAGCACAACCAAGAATGAAATTGAATATTTTTAGAAGTTATAAATGAAGAAGGGAAAAATTTGAGGTGAACTGAACATAAATGAATGAACCTGAAAAGGGCTATAGAGAACTTAGAAGACAAAACTAATGATTTTTATCTAACAGCCCTAAAACCTAAGGTTTGGAAAGATAGGAAAAGAGGGTGAAATGAGGAAAATGAGCCTCCATAATGCCAGTAGAAGAAGATTTCAAAGCACTGATGTGTGTGTCATTCTAGGGTTTACCAAGGTAACAATGTCTCACTGCCTCAAAGGGAAAGCATGAAAGAGTATCAGTGTGAGGGAGATCAAGCCTTCAAGTACAATAAATTTCCCTCAAATGGTCAAAGGGACAAAGGCCTAGGGTTGAGTTTCAAGGTTAGAAATCAAGCTAATCATGAGGTTAATGTTATGTGACTAAAGTTGTCAAAATACAAGAATGCCAGAAGGGACAAGATTAGTATGACATGGCACCTGCAAATCAGAAGTGGCTAAAGGGAGATGGCATACATGGTTATGAAGAAAAATCACTTGTTAGAGATAGGTTTATTATGTCTCATTGCCCAAATCGGTAAGGAGGAAAGAAAACAAGTTTTCATGTCTCTCACACTCAAAAATGTCGAAAAAAGGGGATAAAAATATGTTTCGAGTTTCGGTGCAAACGGGGACAGCGGTGCCAAGACCACCGAGGTTAAAAGGGACCTTTTTCATTTCTCTAGCAAGCTATCACCAAAGGAAGAAGAGCTACTTTGAAAATTTTCAAGTCACCTGCAATAAAAGGTCAAAAATTTATCAGTCAAAGTGATGAAGTGACCAAAAAACTCAAAGCATTAGCAAAAGTGGGTTTTTATTTTGATTTATTTTTCCAAGGGTATAAAGGCATCTTATTTATCATTTTAGCTCATTTATCACTTACAAGGAGAGTAAGGAGCTTTCAAGGAATTTTTTTGGGTTTAAGTGAGAAAATTCTGGGCAAGGTCATCGGCGCTACACTCAAGACCTGGCGTTGTGCTCAAAAGACTCGTCGCTGCGTGAATAGAGGTTCCCACAGTACATTTTTCACACTGTGCTGTGTGTATAGCTGCACGCGCTATGCTTACAGGTTGGCGTTGCGCCCAGACAAACCAGACACACCCAAGGGCTTGGCGTTGTGCTTAGAGGCCAACTCGACATGCACGGTGCTATGCATAGAGGCCCAGTAGGCTTGCACACGGGTAGCGCTGTGCTTAGAGGCCAACCCGATAGGCGCGATTTGCCCGGCGCTGTGCACACAGGACCCGAATGGCCCAGGTTTCTGCCCAGCACTGCACTTAGGGCCAGAAGGCCTTTTCACTTGCAAATTGCCCAAAAAAATCACAAAGGACACCTTCAAATTGCCTTCAAATACCTGCAAAGGAGTCAAAGGTGGTAAGTGGACTTTTTCCTTCTTCTCAAGCAGTTTTTGTATTTGATAATTAAGGGAAAATTATCAAACCCTAGTGCCTAAATGAAACCTAAGTCTTCATTGCAAACACCTTGTTTTGAATTCCAAACAAAATTATCAGTTAAGAGGGGTGTCAATTAAGGAAATTAAAATCAATCAAGATAAACCTTCCATCAAGCTCAAAAGAAACTTAGTTATAAATCCACCTCCATATCACTCATTTGCAAAAGTTTCCCTCACCATCATCTCATTTCACTTTTCTTGCCTAAGTTTCACAAACAGGCCCAAGTTTGTCTAAAAGCCACACCAGTCACCATGTTAGGATAAGAAAGGAGTGATAGTAGTGAAGGAGTCTAGGTTCCTATAAGGCCAAAGCACAAGGGAGGGAAGTTCAATAGATTTGAACCCCAGAGCACAGTGGATATTACTTCATATCCCATGATTCTCACATCCTTTCAGAATGTGGGATGTTTTCAATTTTGTGAGAAAGTCAAACAAGTGAAAAATCACCCAGAGCTTACAAGGTTGTTTGTCCTCAACTTACACAATAAACAAGTAAGCCTTGCTCGGGTGTATTTTGAACTATCAGTAGATGCCATATCTAATGCTACAAGTATACCTGTTGTTGGTGAAAAGTGGTTCAAGAAAGCAAGATTAAACATGAGCCATTATGAGCCATTTATCAAAACTAGGTAAAAAGAGGGATGCAAGGCTATTTTCCCTTTCTCACACTTACTAGAGAGGTATGCAGCCCTAATGAAGGTCATCATGAAATACTTTACTTGTGAGGGGAGATACTTCAGGCTCTACTCCTACCATGTCAGATTACTCATGCATTTCACTAGGGTCAAGATGCTTCATTTTCCCTATTACTTGTATAGGAGTAAAGAAAAGATGTCTTCTATTGTCTGGAGGAGGAGTTATACCCAAAACATGCATAGTTTGTTCCACCACTCCTTGATTAAGATGGTGGTACTACATCAGTTGGAGCAAAAAGGCATACCTTGGGATGTGTTCATAGCTCATGAGATATTTACAAGCCCACAACCTCATAATTAGCCTAGTTTACCCTCATCATCTCATCCTCCTCCCTCCACTCCTCCATCACCTCCTGTAGATCATGCCTCATCATCTACACAAGCAAAATCTCCTCAAGAAGACCTCCTTTCCTCACCTTCTCCTGATGCATCAGAACAAGAAGGAAATGGCGGTGAGAAAGATGGTGACTATGAGGGTGAATATGAAAATGAGTCCAGACCAGATGAGGATGAGGGTGATGATGAGTTAAGCCCACAACAAGCACAGAACGTGGAGATAGAAGGAGATAACAAGTTGAGTCAACAAGAGGTAGAAGACATGGAAACAGAGCAGGGAAATGACAGTGAAGGCAGTGAGGAGTTTGACAGTGAAAATGCATTGAGCATTGATGAAGAGGAGGTCAGCAATAAAATAGAGGACACAGAGGCGGAGAATGAAGAGGAAAATGATGAAAAAGAGGTAGATGATGAAGAGGAAGTAAATAATGATGATGCAAAGACAGAAAATGATAAAGGAGCAGATGGTGAAGAAGAGGAAAATGATGAGGAAGAGGAAAATTATGATGCAGAGGCATAAAATGATGATGAGGCAGAAACAGAAAGTGAAGAAGAGATAGAGGCAGATAATGAATAAAAGGGCAGTAAGCATGACAATGATAAAGATGAAAACAATGAGCAAAACAGTGAAAAAAAGGCAGAAAATGATGAAGAAGAAGGAAGTGGACAAGACAGTAAGGAAGAAAACAGTCATGACAATCATGACAACATTCAGCTCCAAAGTGATAATAAGGATGATGGTAGTGCAGAAGATAAAGAGGAAAGCAGTCTTAATGCTGAACAAAATGAGAGTGAATAAAGTGCAGAAGGTGATAATGAAAATGATGATGACAGCAGTGAAAAGGCAAGCAGCTGCAATAAAGGACAAAATGAAGAAGGTGATGACAATAGCAATGGTCACAGCCATGATCAAGACACCAACAAGACCACAATCACACCTCTTTCATTGACCTATCAAAGAGGGTCAAGGCTCATGTTTGCTTCCTCTAAAAGGCAAGGGACCATGCCATCCACCTCAGCTTAGCCTCTAGAAAAAGGAAAACAAAGGGTTAAGCAAGAAGAAGAAGATCATGAGGAGGAAAGGGAGTTTGAAATCATTCAGGTGGATAGTGATTAGAAGGATGAAGCAAGGATCTCAAACTTGTTCATCTAGAACAAAAATGCACTCATTGAAGACCTCCAAGAAAATCTGAATAGGGCCAAGAGTGTAAATGATGCCCTTGACTTGGAGAATAGGCAGCAAGGAGCACAAATTGCTATTTATGAGGCTAGAGCCATTAAGGCCCAGAAATAATCCCAAAGGGCATAAGAAAAACTAGAAGAGTTCATGGGCACTTATGAAGAGAGTGAGGATGAGGAAGGACAATCTAGGAGGAGGCCTAGAACCATGGGGTTGAAAAAGGCATTGGAAAAGCACAGAGAACAAGAAGCAGTGCTAGCAGAACAACTCCCCATAGATGAGTTGTTGGCCATGGGGATAGCACATGATCAGGAGCCTTGGTTGGAAATAGACAACTTACACTTGGAGGCTAAGTTGAAGAAGGAAAATTAGGATCTTGATCTCCAAAGGAGGATGACCAAGCATTATGCTTGGAGAAACCAAGTTGCAAGGGCTAAAATCAAGAAGGCCCAAACCAAGATCCAGGTAATAAAAGAGGCAAAAGGCCAAGGTAACCTTGGAATTTGGGCACAAGCTTCTCTGCAGGTCTCTCTAAACCCATGAGTCACACATCCACCAAATTTGAGAGAATTTTGACAATTATTGGTTTTTTATGAATTTGGAGGCCTATAAGCGCAACACCCCTGGCGCTACACTTTTTCCTCGGACATCCTTAGAGGGAGAAATTTACATTTTTGGATTTATCATGCCTAGTACACTATTCTCACCAAATTTCAGAGCATTTGGAGCATTTTTCAAAGGCACCTTAGCTCTGTTTGTTCTTCACTGCCTCTATGTTTTCCTGTGGTGGGCCTTTTTAGAGAATTCTTGATTGCTCTCTAGACCCCCCAATCTTGTTTATTTCATGAATGGTTTAATATAGTAGGTATCAAATATGATTTATGGTTAGCCCTGCTTGTTTGATGTCTCTAAACATTGTTCTTGAGGTCTCTGTCCAAAGTACCATTGATTAGGTTTGCCAAAGAGGCTATGTTTCGATCATACCCTTTGTCCATGCTTGAATAATTGTTTTGGAGATATTCATAGATATTATCAATGATGTTTAGGCATTACCTCTTCTTTGATTAAAGTTATATGTGTATCTTGAATTTTTTCTAACTTTGAAGGTGAAATCACTAGAAGTTAAATGAGTTTCTCGCCTTCTATATTTCATTGGATTGTATGTATGAAATTCTTATTTGCTTAAAGTTGAATCAAAGAGTTATTGTTGTGCCTTGTCTATTGAATTATTATTCATGCTAAATAGTGTTGAGTTCTTTCCTTTTTTTTAAGTACATGATAAAGGATTCTTAATTGCCCTTTGTCCTACTTTGTTTCACACATTTGATGTTCACTCCATTTCACAAAAACCTTGAGAAACCATCTGACCAATGCTAGATTTTCCCTGTGATCCACCTTGATTTACTATTGAAAATTTCTATTACTTTTATTGACTCCATAGCCCAATGACTTTAATATTTCCTCACTCTATCTATTCTACTTGATCATCTTACCCAACCAAAGCAAACAAACAAACCCTACACTTAACAACTAGCCTAAAATAAAAACCCTAAAAGCAAACAAGTTCACATCCTTTGCACAAATAGAGAGAGCCCTCTCTGAGTCCAGGAAGGTTAGGTCCTAGGACTCCAAAGATTGGTCTAACATTACCTTGTGCATTTGATCTCACCAATCTAACAAATCATGGGAACCTAACAGGAATTATCTTAGGCATAACAACAACAATTCATGGAATTAAACCAAATGGATGAGATAAGATAGCAAGCAGTAGAGCACACATCTCTTGTGCAAGAACAAAGAATAAAATGGCATGATCGATTCATCAAGAATAAAGTGTTTCAAAAGGGAGACTAGGCACTATTGTTTGACTCCAAGTTTAAATATTTCAAGGCAAAATTTACAACTCATTGGCTTGGGCCATATGAGATTGAAGAAATATTTGACAATGGAGCTGTAAAAATAAAAACAATTGACGAAGCATCTATTTCATTTGTGGTTAATGGACATAGACTTAAAGTCTACAATAAGCCTATAAATAAAGAGGATTTTATGAAAATAATTTCAACATATACTGATCTGGAACTAATGGAACAACATAGCAATATTCCTTCCATAACTCCATAAGAATTAAAAATAATAATAATAATAATAATAATAATAAAATAAATAAATAAAATAAAATAATAATAAAAGAGTTTGGTTGTGAAAATCCAGGAGACTGGTACAATACAAACTCAAATTCATATTGGAAAACCAACTTGTTTGGCCAATATGAATTATGTTTTTGTTTTTACTTGAGTAAGATTTTACAGATTTATCCTACAATACATGCAAGACTTGAGGACAAGTCTTAACATCAGCAAAGGGAAGCTTGTAATGAAACTATGTAAATAGTTTGTGCAGCTGAATTTGAGAAGAAACTTGAATTACAAGTACAAAGGGACCTGATACATCATTGGACATACTATGCAGAAGGGACCTGATCCATCATTGAAAACATTGTGTAGAAGGGACCTAATATATCATTGAGAATATTATCAAGAAGGGACATGTATCATATGACAGAATAAACTTGAAGCATTGTTGAAAATTATATATCATAAGGGACCTAAAATAAAAAAAATTCAGAAGGGGCCAGAACTACATCAATATTCAAGCCTTAAGAACATGTTAGAAGGGACCTGAAACATCAAATAAAAACTGTAGAAGGGACCTGAACAATATCATTTGAATCAATAATCAAATGCGAAAACATGAAGCAGAAATAATTCTCTACATTTCTACATATCCTGGAAGAGACATTGTTATGATAATAAAGACAATGTTGACCATCATTTGACCAAAAGACATCATTGAAATCAAATAATTTATGGGAGTACAAGTACAGTAAGTGAAATTTTTTCTCTTAAAATTTTGATTTAAAAAAAAAATATTCTATAGATTGTTAAGACTAATTTAGTACTTGATATGCATTTTTTACCTACATTTCACTACGTTCATTTCATTATATTCCTATCAATATTCATTATTCTACCCACTATATTTTATCCATACCCATTAATCCTACGCATTTAACTATCATTCCATATACCATATTACATCAACCCTAATTTTCTTAAACATAAGGATCATAAATGAACAACTCAATTATCAAACTATTGTTGGACCTACAAAAAGAAACAAAGGTTAGTGTCATGATAAAAATTTGATTTTAAAACATGACCATTCTAGGGTCTTTTTTAAAACTAAATTAAACAATACAAAGATAAAAAACCTAAGCTACCAAATACAATATGAAAATATCATTTGATGGCGCAATAATATGCATAGATGAAAAATCTAAGGTATGAAATGATTTATGTGGCAGATAATGCAATTGTGACATAACCTAAGTGAAAATGAAATGAGCTAACCTAAGTTGAAATGATGCAATGGAATGAATGAAGATATGATGCGTTGGTATGGAAAGAAATGATGCATTTTGATGGGTATGATGCATTTTGATGGGAATGGAAAGCAGTCGAGAACATGGTCAGTATACGTCATGAATGAGAGATGAGAGATGGGCAGCATAATAATTATAGCTGAGAACGTGGATGATGGTGGTATACACCGTGGAGCAAGTACACAGAGCAAGTCAGAAAGAATAAGCCACAAGGGCATCACAGTTAGAGGTCGGCGCATGAGAAACAATCAAACAAATTTAAAAACACAGTGATTCAACATTCAAACAAAACCTGTGTAATTAGTAAGAGCCTCTGCCATTTTCAAACCATAGACCTCTTAAAATCGTGTTTTCTTCACCATCATAGCCATTGCAAGCTCAGAGAGGGAGTTGAATATCATGCAAACCATCAACATACATTCGAAATGCCCTGTGAAGAATGAATTGACAGAGAAAAACGTAGGAAGGATGTGAAATAAATAGAGGAAATCAAGATGAGAGAAGAAAGTATAATATATAGTAATATAAGAATGAAGAGATAAGAAGAGGAGCCGAGTTCACTAGGATTTGAGCCAAGAGATCTAGCAATCGTGTTAATCAAACACACCACCAAAGTGCAGAGATATCGTGGAGCAAGAAGGTAAGAGAAAAACCCAGTTTTTTCTCATTAAGTGCAATGGATATTCAGATAAATAAATCTTGAGATTTTGTGTGAACACAAGTTGAACTACGAGTTATAAATGAGTGCCTTTGCCACAATTTAAACTTGTCACTGCCACCGTTAACTTAACTCTGCCACCAATAAACATGTATTTTTCATTGATTTAATAAACAAATCCTTGGAAATATTGAGGGAGATTTCTGATTGAAATGGCAGTGCCTAATCACAGGAACTCAAGTTATCTTAGAGATATCACAAAAATCACTCCCATATCAGGTAGATTCGCAGTTTCTTCATGTGTGGTTGTATGTGAAAACACAATTTTCTATTTCGATTTTGATATATACAAAGAGCATAGTGTTTCCTATTTTTAACACACAATGGAATCATTCATTTCATTCATGAATGGTTTGTATGGGAAAATTCATTTCGTTTATGTGCATAGTGACAATTTTTGAAACAAAGAAGGGATTTTTGGTGAATTTTGGCAAAGACAGAGATTGAATTATGAGTTAAGAAGCAATAAAAACATGGTCAAAATGTTTTTTTTTTGTATACAGAGAGTAATGTTTTATGGATTTTGAAAACATAGTGAACTCATTTCATGATTTATTTGATGAATGTTGACATATATACAGTGAGCCATTCTTTGAAAAAATTTGCACACAATGAGCTTAGGACATTTCAGATTGAATGCATGGTGATTTTGTCTTAAGAGAGGAGGAATTTTGTGTGAATTTGAACAAAAATATGTTGTGGCATACTTTTTTTAATTTTTCTACACATTTAACTCAGAGACAGAGAATTCTACATCAGAGACAAAGGATTTTTTTAAATTTTTTGATGAAAAATAGGATAGAATAAGAGAAATAGATTAATAAAAAGATGTTTATTATGTTTTTACAATATTTCTATATCAAAATTTTGTGTTTGTAGAAGCAGTGAGTTCATTTTTTAAAGAGAACAGAGGTTGAAGAGGATTGGTTTCACTTCTTTCTCAAGGGCATCAAAAAAAGGTAAGCCTTACCACCCTAATGCATATGTCAATAAAGATCTAGTGCATAATTTTTTATTTTTCAAAAAGAGAATGATGACAGTGGAAGGATACATTAATTGGTTTTCAAAACACATGGCTACAAGGTTATAACCAAAATAATTCCAGATCGAGCATTGGGAAAAAGACACAATACCAAGCTGATCTAATAGGTTTCCTTCAGAATTTTAATGGACATAATGAGAGAATTACAAGGGAGTTCATAAATAATTACACGGAGGAGAAAACTATGGTGGGAAACTTAGTATTCCCATTAAATCCAAAGTCAAACTCTCAGGCCTCAGATTTTCCATTATCAAGAGAACAATATCACAAGGGTTTTCACTTTAAAGATAAGGGATGGACTTTATTTCTAGAGAAAAATAGAAAGGGATCATTTGATAGAACTAAGGGGATTCCAAGGGAATGGTTTAATAAGCCTTGGGAAGAGTTAGTGTTGATCATTCAAAAATTATTCACATGTGACAGTAAGCACAGTATAGTGCACCTCTATCATATTATATTGCTTCAGCACATTAAGGGAGATATGAAAATCAATTTTCCATAATTTTTCTCTAAAAATTTGATCAAAATGATAGAAAATGTGAAGAGTGAAACCAAACCCAAAGAGGCACAAATCCACCATCAAGGACTCATTAAAATTATTTTTGATTATAAGTTGAGAACCAAGGGTGTGATGTGAAGAGAGTTCCTAACTCAACATCAGTTTACAGAAAAAATCATAGAAGAAAAATTCAAACCAGTTCAGGAAAAAAAGAGTATAATGAATTCACCCCTTTATCCAAGAATAAGGTCCAAAAATTAACACGATAAAATAATGATTGAAAGAGAGACATACTTCCTGTCCATTCCTAGGAGACAAATAAGAAATATTCCAACAAACATAAGCAGTAAGGAGAAAGAACCTGAGGTGAAACTTGTTGGGACATCTCCCATAACAAAACAAGCTGATGAAATTATTGAAAGATTGCAGAAGGACGTCTATGAAAATACATTAGAAAGAGACTTGTATTTTGATAATGATGAGACTGAAGCCACTTCATTTTCTAAAGACACCAAACAAGAAGAAAAGGAGCAAAACCTTAGCAAAATCAAAGAATTGACAGATCAATTGGAGGTAAGTAGGATATTGGAGAGGCATTTGAAAAGAGAAAATAGTACATAAAAGAAAATTAATGAAAAGTTGATCAAGGAGAATGAGAAATTGAATGAGAAAGTTGGAAAATTGAAAACAAATAACAATCTTCTTTCCATGCAAGCATTTAGATGGCTCAAAGAGAAAAACTCATGGAAGATCAAGTATGAAAAACGAAATGTCAAGGCTTCAATCTACAAAGAATATCAATATAAAGGTATAGATTATCTTTTGAAAGAAACACAACAGGAAGCATCTGGATCAGGTACAGTATCGACATCAGAACTCAGAAGGTCCAAGAGAAAGAGGCAAGCATGAGGACATGCTTGTACATCAGCATGGGGGAGATGTTGGCCCTCATTTTTTATCCAATTTTGTTTAAGTAAATACACTTTATTACCATGATATTCATCCATATACCATCCATATTCACTATATTTTGTCCAATTAATGCATATCCAGGTATATAAATTTAGTTTTTCAATTTTTAGAAGTTTTTATAAAATTAATTGAATTTTAAGTGCCTTTTTGGACCATACCAGAAATTCCCGTAATGGCTTCATTCATGTCATATTTGCAGGACACCTGGGCTAAAGCTGAATTTATATAAATCTTGGGAAATAATATTGGATGTAAACCTATCGGTTCGGTCAAACTGAGCTTAAATAGGCCCGGTCAAAGGCAGTTAAACATGACCTGTTTTTATGGAAATTCCTAGGAAATAGGTCAAATTTAGCATTTTATGGGATTTTCCAGATTCTGAGAGATTATATGGATGAGCTTGACCCGAGTAGATAGGATAAGGATAAACATGGTTGTAGGATACATTTTAGATTAGATTTTTTCATATTTCTCTATTTGAGCCTAAGACATTGAAGGCATTCATATGTAGAAATTGTATAACTTCACTTTGATATTTCTGAAACTTTGAGAGCTAACTTCCTTTTCTGTTGTTCTATATCGTGAATTTTTTACTGAGTTTCAGTAGCTGAAATTACTCACAGCGTGTGAGGCAAGGGTGGAGGGCCCCAACACTGAGCTAAGTGCACTTTCTGGTTAATTTAGTTGCAATTTCTTGAACTAGTTTGGTTTTATGCTTAATTAGTTAATTAGATGTATGATGATGTGTTATGATTGTTGATGAATATAATTCTAATTTCTATTCTTCATATGAGGGGTCAACCCAATGTTTAAGTTAAACATTCCTTCTATCTGATCAATAACTGGAAACTAGAATTCATCTTTCTTGCTTTTAAGTGATTTTCTGAATTTCCTGTTTTCTAAAAATGGCATTAATGATGCATGAATATATAATGAAGGACAGCAAGGATCTACTTAGTTAGGAGCCTCTTTAGTTATTTTTTCATGCATCTTGATCTATTGCTCATTAGTGGTTTTTGGTTTTTGATTCATGAAGTAGTTTTGTAGAGAAGGCTAAACAAGTTATCCTAAGTTAGGAGCTTCTTCTGCTGCTTATTACATAATTGAATTAGAAATTATTTAGTTAAGGTTCATATTTGTAATATGAATTTCATTTCTTTTTGATAATTCATCTTCTAAACTTGATTATCGCTGAAATCCATATATCTTGGAGATGCTTCTAAGTTCTACAAGCCCAGATTGATAATAAATACTTGTGTTAGTTTATCCAGCAAATAACCCAACACATATTAATCATCTATCTGATATACTCTAATGAAAATATCCTCATAGGGACAAACTTAGGTAACATGTATGGATGCAGTTCACATCCATACACTCTGATTTCAGTGTAGTTTTGGTATAGGTAGTAGTCACTTGTCTTAGTCATCTCACTGAGATGCAAAGATCTCTTTATCTCTGGCCATATCCTTGGTTCAACATCACCATTCAATAGTCATGAAGTTGTATATAAGAATTGGTCAACATATTCACTGTAGGTAAATTCATTGGTATGATCTTTTACCAAGAAAGTCCAATGAATTATATATTGGGCATCTCCTTACTCATTCAATTTTTGTGATGTAAACTGAAATCAGTCTGCCTAATGGAATAAAAATAAATACACTAAAACTGAAGCATACTTGAAGCTCCCTTCTATGGAAAACTTTAGGAATTGTTCATGAATGGAATTTTCTAAGAACTCACTATATTCAAAGATAATTGAGGGCTTTTCATCCTATGAGAAAATTGACAATAATCATATGATGGCTTCATCAACCCATTGATCAGATTGATAGCCTAGTAAACAAGAGACAATGGAGATGTTTTGATTTGTCATTTCAGGGAACATGGAGGATAGATAATGAGGAATTTTCTTAGGTAATTGGGCATCCTTAGGTAATAAAATATCAAAACTTTTGGCTCTGTTAGGGAAGGTAAGGCTCTTGTAGAGATCCATGAGGGACTCTTCTAAGAATGGTTTCAGAGAGTAATTATTTGGAATTTATAATATTTGATTTATTAACTCAGGGGTTATGGTGAAAATAATGTCACCATTATGGGCTACAATTTCCCTTTGACTAGGGATATATCTAAAATGGAACCATGCCACAAACTCATGAAAGTGATGGGTTTGGGGAATGATGAATTAAGGTAGGAAGGAATCCTAGAAACCGAATTCATCACTGCGATCAATGAAGTTTTGTTTTAACTAGTTGTGAAGTTCATAAATATCAAACTCACAACTAGTTTCAGGAATATTATATTCCTAGTCTACCAAGGGCAAGTGGTCTAAGTCTATGACAAGAGGAAACATGGGATTTTCATCTGTTTTCTTAGATTTTCCTTTAAGGGCCATGAAGAAAAAGAAAAGAACATAAATGTTGCAATTAACCGAGAATTAGATCAACTTAACGTTGGTGGCTCGATAATTGGGGCTATGACAAGTGTGCTTCATGACTGGACATTGTACAGGTTCTAGTTTTGCTAATTAAGGTCATGATGCCAGTTTCAATTGCTGACTAGTTCACTGTGACAAAGTTTCCTTATCAAAAATTTATAACAGTATGTGGGAGGGGCCACGAGAATGGGACAATGGTCGATTTATATAGGAATGACTTACTGTTGGGGTTTTAAATGTTATTGGAGTGTATCCCTTTATTAGGGTAACGGGTAGGCCAGTTGGAGAGACTAGGTTGGATGAGGAGTGGGAAGGATGTAACGGTAGAGAGAGTGGGGATGAGCGAGACAAAACATGTGGAAATAAGGGAGTGAAGGTAAGGGGATACGTGGTGGGAGACGGATGGAGTGGGGGAACAAAGTTCATGGTTAACTTTTTTGGTGGGAGAGAAATAGTGGATTTTGGAGGGATGGGTGGGGCAGTAAATGGTTTTAGGCGAAGGGTGGGGGGAGGGGTTAGGTGTGAAAAGGATGAGAGCATGCCACGCCGTGAAAAGTGGGAAAAGGAAACCCACTTTTCAGACCACCCCCCTGCCCCGTGGTTGACCGTCAGAGGGGCTGGGGGGTTCCGAACCTGATGGCCCACCATCGATTTGAGCGGGTTAGATAACCACCGTTGGGTTTTTCACACTTTTTATTGCATAAAGAAAAATGTCGTGTCAAAAATAAATTTATTACAACTTAATTCATCGTTTTTATACAATGCAATTAATTTTTTTAAACATTCTTAATTTATCTCTAATGGTGCATTTTGACTAGCAAGCATATTTTTTTTTCTAAGTTTATACATCATTTTATTTACTTATTTTTTATTTTTTTGATTGAGTGGAATTTAGACTAGCTCACTTATTGGGCTTTTTTTGTTCATTTTTTTTTTCAAATTTTTTTTTTGACATTTTTCTCATATATATATTCTTATTTTTTGCATCACCTTTCTTTTCCTCTTTTTTTTTTTTCGATTTTTCTTTTCTTTTCTTGGAAATAATTTGCAAGATGAAATATTATTTACAACATATTTATACACAAAATATATAATTATAAATTTGTCCTATAAAATATACGACCCTAACACATCTGGTGGATATTCTACCCCATCTATGCAACCAGAGCAAGAATCGATCTGATGGATGAGTACCTTGCTATAGGAGAAAAGGTCTCCTCATAGTCAATCCCTTCAACCTGAGAGTACCCCTTGGCCAAAAATTTGGCATTATTCTTCCTTATGTTTCCATCTATTGCATTCTTTACCTTATAAAGCCATCTCAAAACTATCATTGATTAATCTGTTGGTCTCGGGACCACTTCCCAAACACTGTTTCTAACAATGGAATTATATTGCTCTACCATAACATCAATGCATATAGGAAACTCTATTGTTTCCTTGAATGAGGATGGTTCTATCTCTACTAGCTCAATCATCAAAGCCATGTATCCAATGTACTAATATGGGGACCTCCTCTACTTGCGTTGTGAAGTGGGTACTCCCACATTCTCTCTAGCATCCTATAATAATTTGTTAGCTTCCCTAGTTCGTTTACTTCCTTCTATGGATTTCTATGATCGAGTGGTTGTCTCCACTCTCTGCTCCTCTAAGTGTGGCTTCTCCACAACTTCTCAATGTTCTTCCTTTAGAGCTATAATCCCTCGATCTGAATGCAACTCAAGATCCCTTTCAATAGAACACCTCATTTCCTTCTCCTCATCAAACTTCACATCCATTCAAACAACTGTCATTTTGAGGGATGGAAGGCACACATGATAGTTGTGAGGTGTTTCTATGTACCCCACAAATATCCCCAACTCTATTGTCGTCTCTATATTTTTCCTTGATTCCTTGGAGACATGGAAATATATTGATGCTCCAAAGATCCTAAAGTGTGAAACATCTAGTTTCTTCCCTAAAAACACTTCTTTTGGTGTACTCATCCCAAGAATCCGATGAGGACTCCTGTTATGCAAATAAACCATTGTGTTCCATGCTTAAACCGATAATTCCAGTGGTAGGCCTTGGTCATGCAACATCACCCTTACTGCTCCCAAAATAATTTTATTATTCCTCTCAGTCAACCCATTATGCTGTGTGGAAATTAAAATTTTTTGTATTTTGACTAAGGCAAGGTCAAACTGAGATTTCCTTGCTTCATTTTCAAGGTTCCCTCTCAGTAATAAATGGATTATCAACCACCCCTATCCTGCACTCATGGAATGTATTGTATGTAGCACCTCTCAATGTTGTTGCTGCTACTACAACATCTGCAATTGAGAAGCATCCAAAAAAAACATTGAATCAACTGTGTCTGTAACTATCTACTGGGAAAACTGTGCTACTGCTAACTCTGCTACTGATCTTCCTGCTCTACTTTCAACACTCTTATGCACTCTGAAATATCTAACTAACACTGAACTCCTGCTACTGAATATTGTACGCTTCATTATCAAGGTAATGATCCATGAGGATAATTCCTCAGTGGGCCTTGCCCAAATTTCCGCAACTCTTGGACTAAGACTTCACAACACCCCACCTCATTCCTGGAGGTATCGTCGCATGTGCTCCCTCTACCCACTTATTTCAAACTATCCCCTTACTGGAGGTATTTTTTTAGTGGATGTCTCTACACTTGCTCCTCGTTGTCACTTTGTTTGTGGCTTATCCACAACTTCCTGAGGCTCCATCTAAGGCTGCATGTTGAGAGGTCTAACATTTTCCCTCTCAACCACCATATCTCTAGTCTCAGACTTTCTCCTCAAGTTTGTGCATGCAGATTCTACCTTAAGTGCATACATGTTCTTGACTCGAACCCCAATCTGCTTCACCTATCCCATGGATATGTGTCTCAGGAATGCCTTTCCTTTATTGAAGATCACATCATAACCACGGTCATCCAAAACTACAATAGAGACGAGATTTTTCTTTAGGCCTGGAGAAAACATGACATCCTTGAGTCTAAGAGGGGATATAGACTCCATCTGAAAGGTGACTATACCAATCCATGTCACACTGTACCTTCCGTCATCTACAAACTCAATATTCATCTAGAGATATTTCTCTCCAGGTCACTGAAAAAGTATTTATTCCTCGTCATGTGGAACGAGGAACCTGAGTCCAAGTACAACACACTCCCCATCACTGTGTTGGTCGTGCATGCGATAAAGGAAAATTTAAGCTCAAACTGTGAATCCAAAGCTTCACGTATTGCTGTTATTACAAACTCCTTCTTGCTAGACTTTTTGTGTGGACACTTAATAGCATAGTGCCCAAATTCATGACACTTAATTTTGTAGAAGTATTTATTCTTGTCCAATTGGATGGATTTAGCCTCACCTTGGGACTTCTTTCCCTTGGCCTTCATTCCTTCATTGAATACATAAAATTCCTCTTCCTATTCTTTGGATGAAATCCCATCTCCAGTATTCCACCTGATTTCCTCCTGTACCAAATCAAACCATAAGCATTCCCAATTTGGTAGCTTCTCCCTCTCGTTCACCGAATCTTGATAGTCGTACCAACACTTGGGAAGGCCCATAAGGGCTAGTCTTAGAAAATTTTCTTCAGGGACATTAAAAAAGACCTCGCAAAGTTCATCAAAATAATGCGTGAACTTTCTCTGATACCATTTAGAAATTAAAGTGTAGATTTTAAACTTCTCATGAAATTTACTAAATCACAAGAATATAAGCTACTCTACTAATTTGCAGAAGATAATTCGTGATCGAGAACACATAACATCAACATGCAATAAGAAGCATCACACATAAAAAAATATTTATCTAGGGGAAAGAAACTGCTCAAAAGCCCTTAATATTTGTATTGCAGTAATCAAAGAATATATATGAAATACAATGCTTGGTCAAGATGAGCACAACCTGCAAGTGTACAGTCTATCTCCCTACCTAAATGACTTAACCTGGCCAATACTTAGCCAAATTTTCAAGCATCTATGCACCTATTTCCTTGTTTTTTTCCTCGAGGAATTAGCCCCTATATTTTATGGAGATTCCTCTATTGGATTGCGCAATTCTTGTAGGCCCATTCTTTGATTGCATGCACCACCTGTACACATGGGACTAGTTTACAACTGATACTACACTACAATGGAATATCCTTCTCAACTAGGTAACTTGAATTCTCAGCATGCATCAATTATTTTGTGTTTATTGATCATTTAACTGGATGAACACTGAGTCTGATTGAAGTTACACTGCACAAATTGACCTTCCATGAGTTTCTCCAATAGTTGGAACTAGTTTAACTACTAATAACTAAAATTAATTGAAAGAGATTGTTACAAATTAGAAATCAATCATAATGAACTGAAATAAAGCTTATAAAACTCTAATTTACTGAGTTAATTGAGTGACAAGTGCCATGTCACCTCAGTTAACTACCTCCAAGATTCTGCTGATGTGGAAATTCAAAATTTCTCTAGTTTGACCAAGGCAAGGTCAAACTGAGATTTTCTAGTTGCATTTTCAACAAATTCTGAATTTTCTTTTTTTGCATAATATCATAGATATTTTTTCTTTCATTATAGTTAATATGGTTTTCCTCCTTTCACACCAACTATCATATGTTTTCTATTGTCTTTAATTTTCTGCAATTTCATATTTTTCCTATAATAAAAAAAAATAGTAGAATGGTCTTTTGTAACTAGATCTCATCCAATTACTTCCACCCATATAAAATTCAACAAGAGAAAAAGAGAGTTCTTACTACACACATAGTGTTTAACCCTCTTAATTTTGTATGAACCCCAGGTTGATAATTAAAGCTGATATCCTTGGGAGTTACAACATTGTTCCTACAATACTGAGGCCCATCACTATTTGGCATCATTGTTGGGGAGATGTCAAAGTAGGTATTGTCTTCTTCCCTAGTTGATATACTATTTATCTAACTTCACTTTCTTCAAAAAAAACAAATTTTCATTAGTAATTCTTCATTAAAAAAAAAAAAATACATTGCATTAGCATTTTAATCCCATAAAAAATTTACCAAAATAGAAAAATATTTTATGCCTCGAAGAGTTAGGGATAAAATAGGAAACTTATTATAAAAAATGCACTTGTACTAGTATTTTTTTATAATTATCCTCTAACCATGTCCATAGGGATGTCGGGTGTGGAGCCTGATTATATTCCTAACTTAGAGGTCTTGTTTTAGTCGTGTTTAGATTCCAGTTCCTGATGAGGGGGGGGGGGGTGTAGGGGGGTTTTCCCCCACACTATTTCCGTTGGGGGGGTCCAGGGGGGGGGGGGGGGGGAGGTAGTCACCTATCCCTCTTGAAGTGAAAAATTAGAGAAAATTTCCCTTATAAAATATTGAAATTTCATAGTCAATATAGACCATTCATTAGGCGGAAGATCCAAGGGTAGAAGTTATGTTAATTTATGACTTTTTTTCCTAAAAGGAAACCCTTGGTTTATATGAGGGAATTATATTATTTATCTGTATTATTTTGTGTGTGAGAAAAATAGAAGATATTGTGTGAGCATGAAGAGGAAGTTACAATGGATTTTCTATAGGTTGTATCCCTTCAGTTTGTTAGATAATATAAAGGAAGGACTTGTTGTTTCTCTGAGGATGTAGCCCTAATTTTTTGAGCCATGTATATTTATTTGTTTCTGTGTTTATTTTTCTGCAACATTTTATGTGTTCCACTACTCTATTATTTATTTATAACAAGGTACTATTGAGGCCCTTTTAGGTGAGCAAGCAAGGATCTTTGAGGAGATTGAAGAAGGAGAGAGACCTCCATAACCCAAAGTGTTCATATTATTTATTAGAGAAATAAATGGAGAATTCAAGATGAAAATCATCAATCCATCTATCCTTCCACACTTCTATATTTTGAATACTAAATAACCTAACACTTTTATGTTTGAGTTTTTTTTAGTTTGCAGGACTTATGACTACACCATTGATAAGAAAAAAGCTCAAATTTTTCCCTTCCACTATTAAGGATGAAACCCTTCATTATTTCTTGAGCCTATAAAGGGATAACACCACTTCATGGGAGGAGATGTAGTAGTTATTCAACAATAAGTATAAGGATTATTGCATATAAAGAGACATAAGAGACGAGATATTCACAATGACTCAAGGAGTAGATGAGTCTCTAAAATATTTTGAGGAAATATTTCAGTTGAGTTTCAAAATATTTCACAACTACACTCTATATCCAGATTTCTTGATGTTAGTTTTACTAGAAGGAGTCATATAAGAGCTAATGGAAACACTCAAACTTCTAGCCAATGGATACATATATCAAATCAACTATGATGATATCAAAATGATATTAAAAAATCATTCAAGGGATGCTAGAAAAGGAGGTAGAGTAAACAAAGGTTTATTCCCTCTTCCTCCTCCACAATTACTAAGAATGAGATCATAGGTATGCTATAAGACCGAAAGACCAATATCTTACAAAAAGTTTCTATGTATATGGATATACTACATATCAAGAGGAAACAAGAAGCAATAGAAAGGGAATGAGCTATATTTTCCTAAATTCGCTCAAAGACATCCTAGGATTGAGTTTCCTTCAGATGTCACAGAAATATGTTATGTATGTGAAGAAAATCACTCCACTTACAAATCTCCATCTTTACCAGGTTTGAAATTTGTATACCAAGGAGTAGAAGGCACTGTTATGCAGGTAAATCTTCTCTGCGGACAGAGACGATCCCTCTAGCCCTAGAGTGGGTCTAGAAACAAAGGGACATTCTAAAGTGTTGCTTCCTAATTATTGAATGAACAAGGGACATGGTAGATCGACCTACCTGGAATCCAACGCTGTTGTTGTTGCTGTAGTAGTGATGGCCTCTCGCTCCTGCCTCGGAAAGTCACAATCCTCCTTCCATTACGCTTGGATATCTGCACATAGAACAAGAAACAAAAACATCATACAAGATAACAACATTTGATTCATAACTATTAGCCAGTCAAAGAGGGTTAAACATATTGCATTAAAAAAAAATCATAACACAACAGTGAAACCAAACAATAGTCATGTATATAAATGAATAGAAGGAAGAGTTACAACCAATGCTTTGACATCGTAGTCTCCTCCAGCGGGTTTCATGTGAAGCGCACCTCATATTCTCATCAGGGAATTCAGACGGGATGAAGGCATAGACTCAAGCTCTCTCAGAAGTCATGGACTCATGTAATTCCTTCTTATTCTATCTTCTCTAGTAATTCAGCTATAGTATGTCTAATTCTTCAATTTTAGCTAGCTGGTTCTAAGAGAGATAAATTCTTTTGTAGAGGAAAAGGAGGAGGTTAGGATCCCTACAAAAGTGGGAGGGAGGCCTATCCTTTAGAGAGTTCCCATAAGAGGTGGAAACCATAAACCTAAAGGAGGTAGTCTGTGGTTTGTTAGTACAACCACTCCTAATGACTCATCCTCGAGGTGGTTGGAGTGGAATCTCCACCTCTTTTTTTAAAAAAAATTCCATAAACAACTTGGCATGGGTGGAAAATTGGGATAGAGTGCCAGCTGGCATAGGGCCCAGTGTTAATCTTCCTCTTCGGCACGAGGGCATAACTGATTACTTGCGCCAAGGCAAAAACAAGGGTTTTTGAGTCTCTACTCAGGGAATTGTCAACAGAAGGAATGTTACTCTCATGTAAAGGGACATAATGATGGTATTGGCAAGGCATGACACTACTATTAATAAAAAAAAATGACCCTCCAATAGGTGAGATTGGGATTGCAGGGACAGTGAAAAAATGCTGTGTAACAGGCACCATCAAGCAAAAGGCACCATGGAGCAACTATGTCTTTTTAATCAAAATAGGACACAAGCCCCCATGGAGTTTCAACAAGGTATGAACTCCCCCCCTCCTTTCAATACAAATTATAACTCACATTTTCAACCTTGGTGTCCTACTAACCCTTCATCGTGTTATATGCCCACTCCACGGCATATTCCCCCAAAATTTTATTCCTCATTTTTAGCCATATCCACACCAACCTCCTCAACCATGTAATTCACCTTCAAGATGGAGAACTCAAGAAAACAAAAATCCTCCATTAATTCCTCCTCCTACTCAACCAAAAGTACCCCAAAATAATCCTCCAAAACAACCTCAAATTATTTCCCAACCAAACCCAAATCCCAACAATATACAAGCTTAACCAATCTACTGTGGAGAATATGTCTATCCAACTTATGTGGTATAAATTCAAGATACTAAAATTATGTTTTGGAAGGTCCATTTGGATTCTCACCCACCTTCTCCAATATAAAATATAGAGAAAAAGAAGGAATATCCCATTCCTCAAGTCACCCAAACTAAGCCTCCCTATCTTGAAAGGTTTACTTCTCACAAAGAACACACCCTAGAAGATGCTAAAATTCTAGGAGAATTGAAAAATATTTTTTTCAGGATCCATCTCCTTCGAGACAGCAAGGATGTTCCTATCTACAATAATTTCATCAGAGAGGAATTTCTTAGAGGACTAGGGAGGAGAAAAATATATGCCTCTATTATTAATGTCATAGGGAAACTAAATGATCTTATTCTTGGGGGATTAGATAATGGGAGCTCAGTAGTAGATGTCCACATCAATGATATTATAGTTCCTAACACTCTCATTGACTTGGGAGCTACAGTAAATTTCATGACTAAGGAGACTATGCTCAAATTCAATCTCCAAGGAAGACCACCACAATGCTACAACTTGTTGATAGATATACATTAACACTTGAAGGCATCACCGGAGATGTTATGGTATATATTGATTCTTGGGAGTAACCTACATATTTCCTCATCCTTAAAACCAAGACCAGGTTTAAAGGGTTTCCTTTCATCTTAGTAATAGCTTGGTTAGCCATTGTTGATGCATACATTAGATTTAGGGCTATAAATATGACTATCACCAATGGAAAATATAACAAGAAAATTGTATTATATCCACTTTCTCATCCTCTCATTGAGAATTATTTTCCTATTTGGGTAGAGGAAGAAGAAGAGGAAGTTTGTCTTTCACCATCCTACCCTATATGTAAATTACAAACCACCATTGGCAATAGAAAAAATGATGAAGATAATTTGATTGATAAATTTCTGAAAAATAAATACCTTACTTCCAAGAATATTGATGAATTAAAATATGAATCTACACGACAACTTGGATTTTCTTAAGACATTTTATGGGAATATTTGTTAACTGTTGTTTCTAAGAAAAATGTGAAAACCATTGAAGTTAGCCCCTCAAAAGACTTTAAAATCGTCCCTTTTCTCTCAGTTGATCAAGAGGACCAAATACTCACTATCTTGAAACAAGTTGATGAATTTGCATGGGACTATAGAGGAATGAAGGGAGTTTATTATTCTCTATCCACTCATCATATATATATCAAGGAGGATCATAAACCTATTTGTTAGCCTTAGAGGCCAATGATCCCTGAATTAAAAGAGATTTTGAAAGATTAATTGTAGAAGTTGTTGGATGTAGTATTCAGTTAATGGGTGTCTCCTTTAGTCATTGTCTTTGAAAAGAATGGAAAATGGAGAATTTATGTTGATTATAGAAAAATAAAAAAATCCACCAAAAAGGATCATTTTACCTTTCCTTTTATTGACCAATTTCTTGATGTCCTTGTGGGGAAACATTCTTCTCCTTCCTGGATGGGTTCAATGGGTACAACCAAATCTAGAATAGCCCTAAATATTAGGATAAAACCACTTTCACATGTCCATAGGGAACCTTTGCTTACAAATTTCTTCCCTTTGGTATATGTAATTCTCTTTCTAGCTTCCAGATGCCTATGTTGAGTACATTCTCTAATCTTGTGCATGATTAAGTGGAAATATACATGGATTATTTTACATCGTACGTGAATGGTTTCCAAGAGGCTCTCTATAACCTATGCAATTTTTTGTTGAGGTGTAAATAAATGAACCTCTCCCTAAGCCATGATAAATGTTTTTTTGTTTATGAATGAATCGATTGTTTTAAGGAACTTTCTCTCTAAAAAATGAATCCAAGTAGATCCTAACAAAATAGGCATCGTAAAAAAGGGTCATGTTCCTCAAAAGAAGAAAATTGTTAGAATTCTTCTAGGCCTTGTTGGGTATTATTGAATATTAATCAAATATTTTAACAATATTACTTCTCCTTTATTATCATTTCTAAAAAAATATGCAGAGTTTTGCTGGAAACATTTATGTCAAAATTTATTTGAGGAAATAAATAAAAACTAATGTATGCACCTACCCGTAGAGGTCCAAATTGGACTTTTCCCTTCCATATCCCTACAAATGCTTCATATAAATCGGTTGGAGCAACACTAGGACAACTTGAAGTTAAACTTCCCAATTCCATTTATTTCGTTAGCAAAAATATGTCAAAGGCTAAGCTTAACTATACAATTACTGAAAAATGACTCCTTGTTGTTGTAAACTATCTAAAATAGTTTAGGAATTACATTACTGGTTATTACGTATTTGTACATACTAATCAATGAACAATCAAATACTTGATGAAGAAACCATATGTGAATCTTTTCATAATTAGGTGGTTATTGTTGCTGCAACAATTTTATTTTACTATTGTTGCATATTTCTTTGAAGACTAACCTTGTTTATGGGCGGTGAAAAAATGATGGATGAATTACTCCCTGATGAGCATCTATTTTTTATATCACTCTTATCTTCATGGTTCACTGTCATAACCAACTTCTTCACTGCTAGCTAGTTCCCTCCTCAATTATATTCAAAGGCGAAAAGAAAATTGTCAGAAAGAGTGCCTCTTACACTTGGATTGGGGGTAGCCTCTTAAAGTTGGGGATTCATAAGAACTTGAGAAGTTGTGTGAGGGAAGATGAGGTTTATGAAATTCTCTTAAGTTGTCATGATGGACCCTATGGGGAAATTTTTTTTTCCAAGAGGACTGATGGGTCTCTAAATTGGACATAAAATAAGGCCCATCTAATCTTTCTTAAGCCCATATACCTTCCTTATGCACATGAAAAGATATATTAAATCTCTCCCTCTGCAGTTAATAATGTTTTCTCATGCTTTAATATTTTCTTAGGAAGGTTTAAAGGTAATTTCATATTTGTGCCTAATATAGGTTATTTTTGTAGAATATTGTGAGAATATTTGGCATATTATGTAGATTTGGAGAACGAGATAATTTAGGGACTTTCTCCCTGTCACTGGAAGATTAAGAGTGAATAATATCAGGAAATTAGGGAGAAATATTGGAGAGATTCAAGGGGGTTTTCCACCCTCAAAGGCAGCCAAATGATCCTCATGAGATCCCCTCCAACAATTCGAATTCCAAAGGCAGCCAAGCAACTCAAGACCAAGTGCACTCAAGCCGTGCTTCACTTGGAATCAAGTGGACTCATTACCTATTTTTAGGGAGATGTTGCTAGCTGCCCTGTAGAATAAATAGAGCAGAGCTAGAGCTAGGAAGAGTTAGTCAATGTTAGTCAATTCTAGGGGATTCCATTCCATTCAGAAATTTTGCTACAAGCTATTAGGCTTCTGTTATTTAAGACCTTTGGGATGTAATAAGACTGTATTTTTAATGCAATGAGTAGACAGACTCCATTTTACTGATTTAATTCCAGAGAGATGGGCTCGTGGGTTAGGGCCGAACCCATGTGCCTTAGCTTCTCTATTGTTTTCATTCTTTCCTTTCTGCCATTTAGCTAGTTTTCTTTCTATCATTCAATTAGTTCTTCTTTTAAATAGTTTCATTTCTGTTTAGTTTTTCTTTCAATATGCTGTTGTAGTTTTTCATTTGCTTGTGAGTAGTAGGATAGAGGAAAAACTCCAAAATTTGTGGTCAAGCCTCCCCCTCTCATCTCTTGCAATAGAGTTTGAGTAGGGTAGACCTTCCCACAGGCCAAAAATTTCTTTATGTTTGAGTTTAGGGAAGAATTTTCATTAGCAAGTCTGAGTCTCTCTTTCATTGTTTTTAACACGCATTGTTGTCTATTTTCCATGCATGAATCTGCAGGTGTGTTACACTTCTGAGCACTGCTGGTGCACCTCCATTCCATCCTATTTTCTTCTTATTCTAACTGTTGCACCCACATTTTTATTCCCACAAACATTCAAACCCTTCAGCCCGCCTTATTCCTTTGTTTTCATGATTCATGGTTGCCTTTACCTTTTTAACGCAGAACACGTAAAATCCATTCAAAACCCATCAAAAACTCGACCTCCGCCTTCCTCCTCGAAATCCCCGCTACCGTACTTCGTATTTCGCACTCCGCATGGTTTAAGTTGTTCCCGTTAAAACTTACCACTCCTATCTGTCGATTGCGATATTGTGATACAACATATCGCATTTCGCAACCTTCATCCTTTTCCTTTACAACTTACCACAACTCCGCCGCATCGTAATCGCACCCCGCAACCTTTCCCCTTTTCCTTAATATTTACAACTTCCTTTCCGCTGATTGCGATAGTGCTATCACACTCTGCCACTGGTCCCACTGCCACATCATCCTATCGCAAATCACATTTCATCATTTTATCTCCAGCACAGATCACATCCCGCAATTTTTATTTGGTTCCATTAATAATTACAGCTCTTTCCTGCCGATTGCGGTATTTCTGCCACATCACAAATCGCTCACCGCAACATTTCCCAATTTCCTTTAACATTTATCATTTCCGAACATCGATGCGATATTGCCGCAACATCGCACATCGCAAATCATGTTTTTTGTTTCTTTCTTTGACACTTACCACTCCAACTCTGCAATATCACGATTACGATATTGGCCCCACCTCCATGTCTCCACTCTGCATCGTACATCACAAATCGTGTTTTTTTGTTTCTTTTTTAATGCTTACCACTCCAATTTTGTAAAGTTGTGATTGCGATATTGCATATCACAAAATTTTCCTCCATTGCATCTCTGCCATCACATATTTCACATTATTCCTCTCCAAAGCTATTACTGCACCATATTATAAGGTTTTATAAGGTTTAAACCCCCGCTTTCCACTTCTAATCCATGTTTCATGTGCTAAGCACTCCATTAGCCTCTTTAGCCCTTTTTCTTTCCTCCAAGCTGAAAATCATCACTCTTTTTAATTAGAATTAAGACATGGATAACTTAGTTGCATGAATAGAATCATGGTAGATAGACCATAAGATAAATAAAATGCATTTAGCCATTTGGCCAAGTTAATTATGGTTTAGAATTAGTTTCATTTCTACCATTTATTTTTGGCAAGTTAAATTAGTTTCCTTTCAGTCATCTATTTTCTGCAAATTAAATTAGTTTCATTCTTGTCATTTCCTTTCTGCAACTTATTTTAGTTTCATTGAAGTGTGACGGACTTCACTGAGAACCCTTAGAAATAGCACCCTTTTGTAAAGCAGAAGAAGATGATATGAACATAATGCATCTGCTATGTATATAGCACTATCACCTCCAAGTTTGTATGAACCTCAGGTAGATAAAGTAAAGTATGGAAGCCCCTGGGAGTTGCAGCACTCTTGGTGCAATACCAGGGATCACCACTTTTTGGCGTCATTTCCAGGGAAGTGTCTAGTAGATTCTTTGATTTTTTTTTTTAGCATTATTTTTTTCTTTCATTTCTTTTCATGAAATTTCTGAAATATTAAAAAAAATACAAAAAAATATGATTTTCATACCTCATAGGAGTAGGGATACTAAAAAGAAAAAAAGAAAAAACTTCTCCAATACCAACCCCCCCACTTAACCACGTGGTGCAGTAAGAACCACATCACCATACACTTTTGAAGGTAGAAGAGATGGATGGATATGATGACAATGAAGAAGATCTTATTGGATTTCACATTCAATATATGGACATTAGTGTACATATGAAGAACATCCCTCCATCTTTCCTTCCCAAATTCCATGGTATGAGGACAAATGATCCATAAACATTTCTCTTTGAATTTGAGATAATTTTTAGGTCTTATGGCTACTTATCACACACTCAAAAACTAAGATTTTTTCCTGCAAAATTGAAGGATAGAGCTCTTAAATGGTTCATGAGTCTAGGTACTAATTCAATAAGATCATGGAATCATATGCAAAAGATATTTCTAGAAAAATACAAAGATCGTGATCTTAGAGAAGAAATTTTTAGAATGAACCAAGAAAAAGATGAGAGCCTTGAGGATCTAATAGAGAGGTTCATGTATAATGTTAAGAGGGAAAATTTTCATAATTTAGGATTTTTCACACTAAAAACCCTCTTACTTAGAACAATTAGGGATGAGTGGATTGATCTCCTTAATATCATGAGTAAAGGAGATGTATATCAATTTTCATTTGAAGAAATTTGTGAAACATACAAACGCATATCAAGAGGAAGGGAAAGAGTAAGTAAGTCAGCATCAACATTGGTAAGGTAAGATGAACTTGGAAATTTTCTTGATAACTTTAAAACATGAATTCTTAGCAATCTAAGCGAACAAGTAGAAATGTTAAGAATGCAAAATGAGAAAAAAAAGATGTTGATATTTTTGTTATCCATGAAGAATCGTATGATACTAAATTATGTTCATCATTCCCCAGGTTTAAATAAGTTTACCAAGAATACAATGGAGCAATACAATCACCAAAGAAGCTATGTTATGTAGCTCCAAGGAAACCCTGGAAGCCTGGTCAACTTGATATGATGCAAGGACCCACTCCAAAATTTCAAGCTTATTCACATCCATATCAAATTAAATGGTACACACTCCCTCCTTGGCAACCTTGGCCATCTCAACCCCAAAACCATTCTTGGAAACATGGTTGGCAAGGATCTTATTGGGAAAATCCTCAAAATCCTCAATTTTTCCCTTAATATCCTCCATACCCAACTCCATGCTATCCCTACCATCCACCCCCACTCAACTACCTGTACCACCATGTCCAAACCCACACCATGAACTATCTCAGCCCACTTATAATGCTGAGTTAGAACACTACCAAACATATCCTCTTGATCTAAATGGTCTCCATCTTAGTTCAAGAAAGGTATTGCAAAGAAGATATTTTCTTAATGTCATTGAAAGAAAAAATCAAGAAGAAGAAGATCCAAATGAGGAGATCAAAAGATTGAGGGCTGCACTTGATGAAGAGCCGGCATCAGAATTAGATGTTGAGAAATTTTCCTCATGTTTACTAGCATTTCCTCCATGTGTTCAAGAGAACAATCAACAAAAATAGGAATATTTGAATGTCATAATAGAAAAGGACATCCAAGGTGATCCAACTCAACAAGTGGACCAGAGGCATCACAAATATATTGACATATGGTTCCAAACAGTCATTAAGTTGTTGTAACACACTCTTCTCCAACAGTATTTGATACAATCCCAGTCAAATCAATTCATCTCTCATATTCAGGTACATATCAAAGCATGTATTCCAAGTGTGCACTTGATTTTATCTGTCATCTTGATGTGTACATGGCTTCATTGGAAGTATTACTATACTTGAAAAATGTTTTGTTTTCTTCAAGTAGAGTAGGAAAGTGAAAAAAATATAAAAAAGGGAAAAAGAATAAAATCCAGGTGAAAACCTCTTTTGAGGTGTCTGAGATTGGCTCACTGATTGAAAACCTCCATGAGGTGGTCATTGGGTTAAAGTAAAAAGAGAAAAAACAAAATATCCTAGGTGAAAACCTCCTTTGAGGTGCCTAGGCAGACCTACTAGTTGAAAACCTCATTAGGGAAGCTAGTAGGCCGCTACTAAAAAAAAGAAAAAGAAAAATTCATTTCTCCATGTATCTCTCTCTCATGAATGGAGGTGCTCTCCAACCTTTGCAAGCAGAAAAACAAAAATTTGGCACAAAAATAAATTTTGGTCAACACTTTAGTCAAAGGTAGTCACACTTGGACTTCCTCCTGTGCTCAGAAGCTGCAAAAGGACCTCAAGCAGATTGCCACATGTAGCTTTAATAGCAGCTTCAATATCATCTGCAAAAACAAATAAATGGTAAGGCTCAGGTATGCAATCATCTAACCCTTTCTTTGAATATATTTTAGCTAAAGAAAACATTAAAAAGTGTGAGAAGGAAAGTTTTTTATATAGACAAAATTAATAGGAGAGCAACCTCAGCCTTATCTAGCAACTAGCCTCACTTTTTCCTCCATGAAGAGGAATAAGAAAAAAGTAAAAAGGACTTGAGAAAGTGGGTAGTAAGAAGTTCATTGTAATGGAAGACAAGGAGTACCAAGGGGTGACCAAGGGTGAACTCAATTCACAGAAAAAAGAACTGTGAGTTTATTCTGCATGCAATTAAAAATAAATAAATAAAAAGAAAAAAAGAAAAGAATAAACTAAAATAAAGGTGGATCCACCACCACTTGACATGAAAAACAGATTTTCTTAAGGCATATAAGGACCTCCATTACGAGAATAAATGTAAGAAGATTAGAAGCAGGAGCAGTGCATGGGCCAATAAACAAAAAATGAAATAAGCCAGCATGCAGGAGGAACTAGAAGGCAGGGAGGATGAATAGGTTGCTCAGAGGGTGAGCAACAATTTTAGTAGGGGGTGATGATGGGCCTCTAAATTGGACATAAAATAAGGCCCATCTAACCTTTCTTAAGCCCATCTACCTTCCTTATGCACGTGAAAAGATATATTAAATCTCTCCTTCTACACTTAATAATGTTTTCTTACACTTTAATATTTTCTTATGAAGGTTTAAAGGTAATTGCATATTTGTGCCTAATATTGGTTATTTTTGTAGAATATTGTGAGAATATTTGGCAGATTATGCAGATTTGGAGAAGAAGCTAATTTAGGGACTTGCTCCCTACCACTAGAAGACCAAGAGTGAAGAATATCAGGAAATTATGGAGAAAACTTGGAGAGATTCAAGGAGGTTGTCCACCCTCAAAGGCAACCAAATGATCCTCATGAGATCCCCTCCAGCAATTAGAATTCCAGAGGAAGCCAAGCAACTCAGACTAGTACAAAATGGCTAACTAGTTACTAAAAAACGACTAAAATTTGCATATAAACGACTATTTTTTTGGTTGGTAACCAATAGTAGCTAATTTACAGTATCTTATAACGCGACCAACTTTTAGTCGGTTTTAGCTTAGTCATTAATTAATTGCTTCAAATTTATGTCTAGTAATATATTTAGTCTTAAATTTGGTCGTTAATTTTGTCATTGATTTAGTCATTAATTGCCACAATTAATGGCCAAATATACAACAAAATATATTACTAAATGATCACCCAAAAAAACCAATTAATGACCAAATAAATATGACCAAAATGTTGGTCGTGTTATAAGATACTATAAATTTTCTACTAATAGTAATATATATGAAAATTTTAGTCATCGTTTGAAACCAATTAATGACCAAAGAAATATAACTAAATTTTGGTTGTGTTATAAGATACTCTAAATTAGCTACTAATAGTCATATATATGCAAATTTTAGTCATTGTTTGAAACCAATTAATGACAAAAGAATATGACTAAATTTTGGTTGTGTTATAAGATACTGTAAATTAGCTACTAATAGTCGTATATATGAAAAATTTAGTCATCATTTGTAATAAAAATTTTATCATTTGTAGTAGTCATTTATCTTATTTTGGTAGTTTCATATTCATTATATTAATGACTACTTTATTAGTTTATATTCATTTCATTTACTTTCATTAAAAATTATCATATGCAACTAATTTAGTCATATATTCATTTTATTTGTGTTCATTAATAAACATAAACTACTAATTTGTAGTTTTAGATTGATTTTATTTGTTCATTATTAATCAACATAAATTAATTAGTATGATTTTGCAACTAAATTAAAAAAAACTGGCATCCAATGTACATGTTCATCTAATATGAAAACACAAAGTTACATATGTTAATTACAATAATAAATAATATCAAGTGCAACTATAAATAATTTCAACCACATAAATTATCTTATATAAAATATCAAGTATTAAAATATGAGTTTCCAACTTAATATTGGTTGGATTACAATTTACATATGAAATATTGTTTCATCACTTCAAAACATTATCATTGTGTTGTCAAGGCATTGCAGGTGAATTCACCAACTCTGAAGACTTCACCATCAATATCTATGTGTGTCTCTTATGCAGGATATTTACTCGACAAGTACCACTAGACCAATTCTCTTCTCTCCTTCTTTAATTTGCATTTTGTTGCTTCAATGTTATTGTTCTCCTCTTTCTTCAATTCCTGCATTTTACCATCAATACTGAGTTCATTTTTTGAAAATAAAGAAGATACAATGTGAAGTATAATACATGAAAGATGATGAACATTGGAATATAAACTAAAGTAGAATATAAAGGATTTATAAGATATATACCTCAACATCAGCAATATTTTCAATAACATTTTCCCCTATAAAAGCAATAAACTCGAACTAGTTTTCTTCAGTTTGGCAATAATGGCTTCTATGTGGCCAAATGCCATGCATAAACAAAGCAAATAAAATGTCACCATATAAAATAACACCTTAGTGAAATTAGTATTCAACATTCAAGGAAAGATTAGGCACAATCATGCCATCTAAGTTACATGCTAAAATATCAAGTTGTACATTACTTATACAATGTGGGAGTGCAAACAAAAATCCTAGAAAATGCCAAAGCTAAGTCTAGAATAAAATGAAATGAAGTAAAATTAATAGGATAGCCTCGTATACATGTATATAACTGGATAATGTAGAATGCTAAGTGAATAAGTCCAGGGCTAGAGGTTGATGATGTCAAGAATGCCCAAGTATGATGAGAATTTCTTCAGATAAGAACTACTATTTGGGTCCGTTATCACATATGAATATGCCAACTAGTCTATATCAGATTATTAATGTTTTTATTATATTTATGGATCACTACAATATAAGTGGATAAATTGCGAAGAAAATTCCCTTCCCATTTTGTTCCTCACTTATGGTACAATATATTAGCTATGATTTGGAGAAAATTTACAACATTGAAATATGTAGGAATCACCACTAGTAATCCCCAAAAAAGGTTTATTTTGGAATGTACCTTTCATATTCCAATTGCTATATGATTCTTGAATGGAAAATTCACACTTAATTCCAACACCAAACTTCTAATTTGAGGGAGAACCTGTGGCCATCCTCAATCAGTCAAACTCAAAACATCAGTGATCATTACAAGGAAAAGATAAAATAATAGTTTTGATATATTTTGTATATTGACATGCAAATCACTAATAGTTTTCCCATATTTACCATACTTGTAATCTCCAAGATATAACACATTAATTGATCTTTTACAACAAATACTTGATTCAATACAAACAAGAATTTAACATATTACAACAATACCACCAATGTTTGATCCTTAATTACACTACAAGAAAGAATGACATTGGTGAGGGTCGAAAAATGTCACTATAAGCTCATTGCTGACGGTCAAAAGAGCCTCTGCACCAAAAAATGAACGTAACCAAAAGTGGCATCACCAGAAGTACAAGTGTTTGGGTGACATTCAGGGTACGTCACCAATAATGGTTTATAATGACGGATAGTGACCATCACCATTTCATATGAGAAATGGTGATGGAGCTTAATCTCCATCGCCAGAAAAGTGAACGTCACCAAAAGTATAAGTGTTGTGGTGACATTCAAGGTCCATCACGAATAATGATTAGAATGACGCATAGTGACTGTCACGATTTCATATCAGCAACATCGATTTATGGTTATGGACCTTTCATGGTCATCACTATTGATGCATATTATATGATGGCATTCATTTACTGTTACCATTTCATAGTTTGGTGAGGGTCAAAAAATGTCATCGTCAACTCTTTGGGGATGGTCAAAAGATTCTCTATCACTAAAAAATGATCGTATCCATTCCACATAAATATCAAGGCACAGTGGCATCAAACCACTAACCTTCTGATTGTAAAGCAGATGTTGTTCCATTGAGTTAGCACCCTTTAAAGAATTAGACTTTAAAAAAATAGATCTTGAAAATTTATAAATTGTAAATTCTACAACTTTCAATAAATTATAAAAATTTGTAAAGTCTTGGAAAATATTTTACTAAACAAGCAAAATAGGATCGAATTTTGTACCTGATGGTTATGGAAGCTACGAAAAGTGGGTGGAGGGAAAGAAATTCATGTATAAGATATTCAATATGTTCAATTAAATACTCAATTAGAAGTGAAACTTTAAAGAAATTGATGGCCTATAAATGACCTACAATTATCAAATCTAAAATTTTCAATTACACCAAGGATTGATTTCTCACCTTGTGAATCATGTAAATATGTTGTGATGGCATAAAAATATTCCTCTAAAAGATTGATTTGCATGCCAAAAATCCAAAAACAATGAGTATATATGATACAATTATGAATAATGGGCTACATATTTGAATCCTACTGGCTATGGGGTCTATAAAACTAATTGGGAATGGTTCTTGTTATTAATTAATTAAATATGTAAAAATATAACAATTAGTAATAATGATCCTGAAGCATAACCACTAAACAGATGTTAAAAAATTTAAGTACAAATTTTGACTAACATATGTTAGACCAACAACATATCAAAGGGGAATTCAGATACTTCCAAATCCACACCAAGCACGAGTATTTGAAGATGTAATTGTATGGATACAAAGAAAGCACTCTGTACCTCTCAATGATAACTATGTCCTCCCACAAGTACTTCAACTATAAAAGGGGTGTGAAGACAAGCACCTCAAAGCAAAAAAAGCTACACATAACAAAAAAAACACTTCATCCCCCCTCTACCTTTATAGAATATATCTAGGGGAATAAAAAAAGATCCATAGAAGATAGGATTAGAGTGGGAAAAGTAAATATGATAAGCCAAAAATAACAAACAACAAAAATATACAAATTTGAACATGTTTAAAGTACGTTAAACAAATATGGCATCCATAGCACATTAAAGTGACATTGGTCAATTGTCAACTATCCATAGTGCCACCAATATAATAAAATTTGATAGGAGATTTTCCCATTAATGGAGCAACATGTTTAAATCTCACACTGTTTCTTGATAACCATTGTCTTTAACTCACAGCCATTCATAGTTCTAGCGCATAACTGGAAAACATGGATATAAAAGTGATCATAAAGTTCAAAAGCCCAATCTACCTTAATGGAGAAAAACAAAAAATCAAAACTTACTTACAATGTACCAACCATTGAAATGATAGAAACATGAAAGAAATTGTCATGATACTTCTCATTAAGGACAAAAAAAATCATATCACCTGCAATGATGAATTTATAAACCTTTTTCAGAAAATGGTGTTAATATACTAACACTAGCATATTTGGCTCAATTTCTGAAGGCCAAAATGTCTCTATTGCGACACATAGGTGTCCCAACAACGACATTTTGAGGTTGGGAAAAATTTTGTTTCATGTACTGTTGCATATGTGACATTTCTAATAACTATCGGTAGAGCGAATCTAGACATGACACGTGTCTTTAGTTATTCAATCTTACAATCGCGTTGTTTATTGTCGCTATTCCAACATCATGTAAAGACGTCAGTATTACGACAATGATGGCTTCCCATAATGTGTCACAATACAGATGACCTATCATCGAACATGTCGTCGTGCATCCAGCTCTGTTAGTTTTCCAGCAACAGAAACAACCGTCGGAAGTGCCACGACAATCATCGCTATTCTGAAAACTGGCATAACATTGTTGCAACAGTTGTGACATATCAATGATGTAAACAACCGTTGGCAGTGCCACCTTATCTGTCGCTAGTCCGACACTAATCTTAGCGACTTTTGGGTCATACCAGCGACAAAAACATCTGTCGTAATTGCAACGGAAACAACCGTCGAAATTGCGATGCACCTCCTAGAAAAAAAAATTTGGGGCAGAAGTAACCCTAAGATGATCATCCACTTTAAGTAGGAACTCACATTTGGCTTATGGAATGATAGCAGTAGTTGATAATGAAGAAAGGAATATGTATGACCTCCCAAGCGAGCTAGGATGCAATACAACTGTCTCAGCTGTCTTGCATCCTAACCTAGCTCGCTTGGGAGATCATTGATCTTTGTTTCTTAATTATCAACTACTAGCATCATGCCAAAAGCGAAAATTGAGTTCCTTCCTAAAGTGGATGATCATCTCAGGCTTACTTATGCCCCTACGTATCTCCGATAAGAATTTGGTTATGGACCTACATTGACTTAAATACATTAGCCTTAACCAAAACTAGAAATATAGTATAAAATATACAAATAATATTCGATGAGGCCAAATGTGAATATTACACCAAAAAAATTCTACTATAATGAATATGAAGATAATACAACTCTAAAGAAAATAAATGGCCTATTTCAAACAAATTAGCCTCCAAACAAAGATTTATCACAAATTATGAGGAGCAAGTCTTTGAAAGGGAGTAAATGGGACTTAAAAATTCACCTATCAAAGAGGGAGAGCTGAAAATGGGTCGCTCAATATTATAAATGTGTTCCTGATATACAATAAAGAAACTGAATATTCTTCAACTTCATCCAGATCATTCTGCCCATTTCTATAGAGAATCTCACCATCCTCCTTTGCAAGGTTTATTTGCAAAAAATACTTGTTCCTATCCACCACTATTAAGATGAAATAGTTGAACATGCAATTGAAATTAGCTCGATTGAAAAAAAGGAATAATCCTTTTGAGTCACTTAGTCTTATAAACGCAATCTAATTTGCACTATTAATAAAATATTCTTCAACTTCATCCAGATCAAATTGCCTATACCTACACAATAACTTATTATCAACCTCTGTAATATTCCTCTGTGAAAAATTCTAAGGAAAAACTTCTTCCTGTATACTACCACTACAAAGATAATCAAATATTTCAGGCGAAAGAGGCCTTCTCTCCTCATCCAAAATGATCAACTTCCCACTCCCTACAAATGGCTTCAATCCACTTCACAAAGACATATAGAGGGACTTCCCTAACACCCTTGAAAAAAAATGAATATCCATACCCCTGGAAATACTAAGGGACAACATAACTATGCCTATTGCCACATCCCTTCTATTCCAGGCCACACCCACATCTCCTTTTTTCAATTTCCCAAAAGCCTCCAATTCTTCCACAAATGCCACATACTCCAACATCCTACGAGGTCTAGAAAACCTCAAGTATCCCACATAGCTAGTAGCTCCTAAACCAAAACCTGTAATACCTTATCAGGAAGAATGTTGATAGAAGTATATGCTACCTGCAGATAGTACATATGACAGATACACACCTTGATAATATTGTTTTCCATAATATTCATTTCCAATGGCAACATATTTCAAATTGAAAGGATCAGGATGTCCCATTGCTCCACGGACAGAACCCCATGTTTAATTGGAAGGACCTCTAGAAAATTAAAAAATGTTCAAGATATCCTACAAGAAAAATAAAATACTCATACGATATATGACCATATTTATGAAGCTTACTGCAAAGGACATGGATTTTTTTAAACACTAGCAATTGTGATTCCATAATTATGCTTTAACTATTTACTCTCGAAATAAATGTAATTGAAGTTACAACATTCAATGTTCAAATCAAAATTATGCACTCTTGGAATATTAACAAGTGAAGAATTATTGTAATGCCATGCATTTCATTAAATACTGAAATTCCTTATTCCTAATAATGTACATACACTTTCAATATCGACTTTAAAATTTTCAATCATGTAAATAAGCTCAGAATTCAATGTCAAATTTAAGATGGTCAGAAGAGAATGACATAAGAGAAAGCACATCCAAAATACTAAAATTCTTTATATCAGCAAGTAGAAAATTTAGCAAAGATATAGGTCAATGTGAAACAAAATCATAGATTCATAACAATCCCTAAACCTCTAATAATCAGAAAATTGATAACTAAATATCAATTCAATAGATAGACTCCATAGATAATTCACTCCATGTTAAGAAGACAAGTGATAGACAAGAAAGAGCCATCAAATAAGCCAACTGAAAGATACAAGGAACTTGTTTTGGAAAGGATGCTAGCAGAGGTCCTCTAGCTAAGAAAACCTGCTATGAGTGTCATTTTTGAGACACTTTTGTGCCATCAAAATCACCTAGGATTGGGGGCCTTGGCATCATCCACACCACCATAGGGGAGGGTGGAATCTTGACCAAAGTCTCAACATTAATACAAGTTTGATTACCATCCAACTTGTTGTTGAACCACACTCCCATGGGCTGAAAGGAACTTATTTAGGAAAGGTATTTCCCTTTAATCTAGATTATGAGTGGATTCTAGGTTCATTTTGCTTCAGATTTATCTCAGTTGATGGCTTTCCCTAACCAAAGAGGTATCTAGTTTTTCTAGGTCAAAATTTGTGCTCAAAAGCTACATTACAGATAATATGATGTCAAAAAGTGGCTACTATGTGAAACACATCATAAATGAAAACCCCATCAAAAGCATCATATTTGGAACGTGTTTCTTTATTTTGTACAGGTAATGTATTATGGGATAAATTCATCCCATTTTGGAAAAAACCTCCATGTTTCTCAAAGAAATGCCATCATTACTACCCTTGTTTCTCAAAAAATATTTAAAAAAATGAAGCTATCCTAAAATATTTCTTTAAATCCAAAATAAAAGCAAAAAACAAACAAAGACTGAAACCCTAAACATAAATCCATTATTTTTTAAACTCATTATATACCTAGTGTCCATTTCCATTGGCTTCTCTCATAAAGTTCCAATATGTCTAGGGTTGTTACTTTCCTTGTTTCTCAAACAGTGTTTGGCTCTTGCTATGAGAGGGAAGCATCAATGGGAGAAAGTCTCATGGAGGCAAGTTGTATCATAGACCCTTTTCATCTATTTCCGCCATTTGGAGTTAATTAGGACTAGGAGGGTGCACTACTTAATCTTTTACATAAAAACACGTGGTGTTGCATAAAAATATGTGGAGTCAATGAGTTGGGACATGTGAGCATGTTATTACATGATGAAATTGGCACATTCAAGGGGCACTACATGAGTTAGTTACTAGAGAAGCATTCTTAGCATGAGCTGTCAGGTAAGCACCTATCCTTATTGCATGTGAGGTGTCTAGTTGGGGAAGATTCCATTCGAGGGTGCACTCTCTTAGGTTAGTGACGAACTTGGTCATGTGGAGTGCTCAATTCTAGAGGCTTCCATTATAACATCCCTTCTTACTCTATAAAAAGGAAGGAGAAGCATGCTACATTATATGGTAATAGTTGGTATGTGAGAGACGTGGTTTCTAGTGATAGTGCTTCCCCTCATGGGTTTGTTAGAATTTAGTTGATTTTTGCTTTGTATGCTTGGGAGAAGCTGATTTTGGTTTATTAATATTCTTTTATCTTTTAATAGAAAGATATGTTTGCTAGTATAGATTCTGTGTGTTGATCTAATTTTTTCACATCTGATTTATCTCTATTCATTGTTGGGATGGTAGTGCGCTAATCTGGTTTCTTCATAGATCTGGTATATATTTTCTGTTGATTTCCACTATAGCGTGATGATTTGATTTTCCAAATATATATTTCCTTAGAATTATTCATGTTTGTTGCTCAAAATATCTAACATTTTTCCATGCAATGTATACACTCTTGAATCTTCAATACAACATTTTGAGGTTTGTAGATCTGACGTTTTGATAGTTTTTTCAAAAGGTTTAAAATTCAGTTGTAGAATTGAAGTTCTATGAGTGTTGATCCACTGTCATGAGATGAAATTTTAACATGGCATCAAAATTGTGTTGCTGAAATTTTCCATCAAAATGCATGGAGAATTCAGGTACCTATAAGAAGGCACTGAGAATGGAAGATTTCAGCAAGTATGGTGCCCAAAAAGCTCTAGTGGTGAAGTCTTTTGACCCTTTGGATGCATTGGAGGAAATTTTGTATAAATTTCAAACAAGAGTTTAAAATGGTAGGATAATTAGAGGCATGGCTAACACCTGGTGAAAACATCCTTGAGATGAAGCAACCTTCTTGGTTCAGATGTGACTTTTGAGGGAAGATTAAACCTCATTTACTTATACCACATGATAATCTTGCCACATTTGAAGGGAGACAAAATTCTAAATGTGCCATACTATCTAATTCACCAAAATCGCAAATATGATTCAGAAGCACCCCATAAATGAGCTTAGAAGGTTATATCACCATGGCCGAATCAAGTTAATTAGAGAATCGGAACTAGAGAAGTATGAATAGACTTGGGATTATTTTCTCAAAGATAATCAGTTTGTTGAAAATATCTGTGAGGAAAAAAAAAATAATGGAGAAAGAATCCCCAAGGGAGGAAGAGGAAACAATTGAGATACCTCCACCTTAATCTCAACCAACACAAGCACCAAGAAAAAAACCCATCATGTATAGTAGAAGGGTCACAAGGGCTATGGAAAGAACAAACCAATATGAACAGAAAAAGGATCAAGCATTTTCCAATCTGGTAAAAAGACAAAGAACTAAATTATCTTCAACAAATACCTTGGAGATACATGAAGACCAACATATATTGTATGACTATATTGAATTTTTGGAAGCCAAGGGGAAGGTACAACAACATAAATCATCAATAAAAGGTACAGAAGAGAAATTAATGATGCCAAAAGAATATACCCTCACTGATGAAGAAGAGATTTCCCTTGTTGAAGAAGAACTTATTGATATATTGAAAAACATTCCCCAAACAGAAAAAGCCAAAGCTACCATGAGTACTAATGAAGACGTTGTTGTAACTTATTTTTGCCCTTACAATAGTTTGTAAATTTCTTTTTATTTCAAAAAGATGAAAAATAAAAATAAGAAAAAGAATGAAAAATCAAAAAATCAAAAGAAAGAAATGAAAAATAAATAAATAAAGAAAAGAAAAAGAATTTTTTTTTACCTTTGAAATAAGCGTGAACATTTAAATGCCGCTAAATTGTGTAAAATTTTATTTGACAATTATATGATTTTCACTATGTTGCGGGAACAGGTACGTCAATTTTTGAAACAAGGTGTGGGGAAGGTACCAAAGAGGCTTTGCACTAGGGCACTAGATTTTGAAGTAACAGTTAAATAAAATAACAAATTGATACATATGGAAAAACCACTTGAGTTAAGGTAAAGTTTGACTAAATAAACACCTAAATGAGCATATCCTAACAAATCAAAATCAAGAACAAAGAGAGGCTCCATGACTAACAAAAGCCCCAATCAGTGCACATATACCATAAGGTGTCTAAATTAACAAAGAGACCCAAATGAAGTGGTCAAAACATCTATTGTAGCCAAACATGAAACTAAGGACAAATCCATAAAGGGTACCTACAAGGAAATACACATCAAATGGAAAACCACAATTTTGCATCTATATTTAGGCAAGAGAATCTAAAGGAGACACTTGAGCACACCATGATCCATCACTAAAATGGATAGGAGGATCTTGGTGTAGAGTTAAGGTGGGTTGTTTATGGGAAACGAACCATAAAATATCCCACACCAACATTTTAAAGGGATGTGTATGGTCATACAAAGTACAAATCCATGCACAACAAACTGAACTGCTTTTGCAAGAAATAAATTAGCAAAATTTCCACACATAAGTAGACGTGCAAGGAAAGGACTCAACAAATTATTGCTTTGAAAACCTATCAATCATCATTAAAAACAAGACAATTAGAAAACAAGTATCAATAAAATTTTCAAAGAAAATTTTGATCATCAACTTGTATCAAATAAATTTAGACACACAAGGACCAATTCGAGAAGACTGAAAATGACCCTATGTGAATCCTTCTATAGAACTAAGGAACACTACTCTAAGATTCACCCAAATTATCCACTAACAAATAAACAAAGCATAAATCAAGTTAATGAAGATAAGACGGCTTAATATGTGCTAAAATATATAAAAATTCATTTCATCCTTAAGTATAGAGGGATTAGATGATTAGTGTTCAAAAACATTTTAGTGGTATGTTGAAATGAACGTGTATCATGTAAATGTCATTTGACAAAGTATAATATTTTTTAACATGTTAAGCAATAACAAAGAGACAATCCAAACAAATATTAATGGGCTATATTATGCATCTATTCTTTGTACAAAAAACTAACTAAAAAAAATAACAAAGATTAAAACAATGAAATAAAATCATTGTGGAAAGAAATATGCAAAACTTGCTCATTTTTTGCATATCAAATATGTTCCAAGTATGGGCACAAACATGAGAGTTGAATTTTTAACTCTCTAGGCTCTTGTCAATGTGGTCAACCAAAAAGATGTCAAAAAACTAAATATTTTGGGGGATTCAAAACTTGTTATGGATTGAGTCTGCGACAAAGTCAACATAGTGGCCCCTCATTTGGCCCACATTCTGCAAGGTATCAAACAAGTCTACAACAAGTTGGATTGGTTCTCTTGTGGCCATATATATCATGAACTCAATACCCTAGTAGACGAGCTCTCCAAGGAAGCTCTCCAACTTATTCCACAAGTGGTAGAATACTAAGAGTATACGAATAATAATTTTGTGGGAGTTGTGGCTTTCTATATCTAGTTTTGCATCTCACTTATTGCTATATTTTGTGATTATATATGTAAACAATCCAATGATATTATCCGAAATAGGGATTTTTTTTTTTTAATTTTAAAAGCTCGCACAATATATAATTGGAACAAAATTTTATTACTATAAATCAATCAATTACTTCTACATACCACTAAAAGTGGCAAAAGCTCTCTAACCTTTGATCACCTTGAACATCAAGCACACTAAGAACCTCGACAATGGGGTTATAATAACATCACCAAAGATACAAAATTGACAAAGTACAATTTAATGAGTATGGATTAGTCAAAATTACCACGTGGATCAACTACTCATGTCGAAATGATGGTATATTGGATTAGATGTGGGTTGCACTTGAATTTGAAAGAGTGAACAAAACGTGGATAAATAACATTGACTACACCAGGAACCTCGACAATGTGGTTCTAATAACATGGCCAAAAATCCAAAATTGACAAAGTACAATTTAATGAGCATTGATTAGTCAAAAGTACAATGTGGATCAACGACTCGTGTCAAAATGATGGTATATTGGACTAGGCAAGGGTTCCAATGGAATTGGAAAGAGTGAACACAACGTGAATAAAGAGTCACTTGAAGAAGGAATACAACAAATCAGAGTCTTAGTTGCACGTATAGGGATTGTCAAACAAGCAAGTAGAAGCATTTGGGACACCATAAAAATTGGCAACTCGTTTTTTCTAAGAGACATCCAAAAGTGCATTTTTTTTATAGGAAAAATCTTTAAAATCCTCATTTTGGAAAATTAATCCTTCACATTAGGGAAAAGTTTCCATCTACATTTCCCATAGAGATATGTAAATAAATGTTTCTTCAATCGTCCCAAAAAAGGGAAAAATAAAAAAACCCTTTTGGAAAAATGCATTTCCCTCTATGTTTCACTGTGTTTCCCAAAAGAGATATGTGGAAAAATGTTTCTTAGAGCATCCTACGATTAAAAAAATCCCTGGGAACATGGGAAACATGGAGGTTCCCCCTCCCACCCTAAGGGCCACATCCCCATAGAACAATGTTTTTTTCATTCATTTAGTGGCATTTTTAGTCATCATTGCTCATTTGTTTATGAATATAAAGTTTATCATATACTTCTGTGTTGAATGGTAAGAATGTGTCAAAGCCCTATAACAAGAGGAGCTTATTTGGATAGAATCAAGGCCAAGGCTTGACAATTGGGACTAAACTTTCATAGTTGCAATATAAGCATGTGGACAATAGCATAGTGGAAAGTCATTATAATACAGAGACCTTACAAAACCATATTTTCTTGATGATCATAGAGCCTTTGGTATTTCACTTGCACTGAGCATAGCATGTGCTGCCATCTATTGGTAAGTTACATCTATAAGACCCCATTTAAAGATACTTCCAAAAGTATGACTTGGAAATATTACTTTTATTTTAACAATCAAAGAACTTCTATAACAATTATTGTCGACTAGTGTAAAAGCATAGCTCTGAAATAATGGAAAGGTGTTGTGGGATATATCTAACATGCAGAAATCAAGAACTGAATAAGTATTAAGTAGGAAGTGATGTTAGCCCAAATCATGGTGTAAACTAACCAATATTAAAAATTTTCCACTTCATATCGTCACACTAGTGTGTTTGTAGCAAAAAAATTGGTACTGCTGAAGGTATAACTACGACAATGTAAGAGAAAATATCCACAGTGAAAATTTTTTCAGTTTGAACCATAGATATGAACTTAAAACACATTCTGGATAAGAAAGTACATACTTGTTCAAATTCTGAGAAAAAATTCAGAAACTGCAATGTTGATCCAACATCATCTGATAAAAAATATTTGCATGCAATCAACTACATTGGCTTCTGTTAAGGCAAAAGTCAGGGATTTGCATGTGTAGGAATTTACCTCAGAATGACCTTGACACTTGAGTAAATCAACAACAGAAGCAAATCCTGCAGCCTTAGTTGCATGGACAAGAATTCCAGTAGGAGCACAACCTTGTTTTTTCCTGCAATAATGAATTCAACAACTTTATTTCTGGAAATCTCAGAAAATGTTTCCTATCAAAACCTGATTAAAAATTTGAGTTATAAAAAGAAACGTAACAATTAGCAGTTTATTCCTAGGTGCATTTCTATATTTAATTTTACATGCAAATACTGTAATTGCAGATACTTATGCACTTTGGACACTTCCACTCCTCAAATTTAGCAGCCTCTTCAAATTTTTCTCCATATCTGTCAAATTATCAACATGCATGGAATTACTACGAATTTAAGTAGATTAATGAAGCCTTAAATAATAATTTCAACCTTTTATCCCTGAATAAGCATATATATATAAGAAAGAGAGAGTCAAGCACACAGGTGCAATCATGAAAGATTGACAATCTAGTTCAGGCAAAAAATGTCGAAATTATCTTTCCAAATTGCACTTGTGTGTGTGAGAGGACAGAAAATAAGCAATACCATTGTAATGGACGAGTTTATGGATGTAAAATATTGCAAAGCAGGTGGTATAGTAAGCTAACCTATTAAGAAAACACCTAGGGTAAATGTTTTGTGTGTTTGATTTCTTACTAACGACATTCTTGCAAGATACTATGAATTCCAGAGTATTTTGTTGGCACTGCTACAATCTCAAGTGATGTGATTGGAATTAAAAATCCTTGTGAAAGCATAAAATGAGGAATGCATATCAAGAGAGAGAGAAAGAGCCTCATACACACCTGGTGGCAAGTCTTGCCATTTCAGAATCATAAATTTTCCCTCCAATAGCGCGCACTCTTGGAGACTTTGTCCGCTTCTGAGCCCCATCCAAAGCTGAAATTTTATTTTTGGAATAGCCTGCTCGGGGAGAAGACATGTTCTCTTTGTTGTCTGCCTGTAAGTCCTTATTGGGATCAAACCTCAAACCCTTTGAGTTGGCCTTTTCATCTCTTTTGTGATGATTTTTTTTTTTGAAAGAGCTTTTTGGGTAGGACAATTTTGCTGCTGTTGCCATATGTTTTCTTAATTCGTGATCCTTGTCACTTTTGAGATGAGATACAACTTACTTTTTAAGGGTTTTCCCTCAACATTCATAAGTTTGAAGGGTTTTGGATAAAAGATAAGTTTCTCCTAGCAGTGAAGGTTTTGCAAAATGACTTCCAACTGCACTAGGATGACATTACCAAAAATTGGGACAACATGGTGTAAAGCATTTCTTAGCAAAGAAGACACAAATTTCGGGGCTTCTGTGGATGATCAAAATCCCCATTCTTTGGTACCCACCATGGAAACTTTTTTTTTTTAATTCTACATCTGACCATCAACAGTACGATATTTGAATCCACTCTGCTACACACCCATTCACCATTCCATTTGCTGCCTCCTCCTGTGAGATCTTCTGCTTGCAAGATTGTTTACATTGTTTGCAACCCCCAAGATGCCTTCGTTTCCTATTGGAAAATTCTCAATAAAATTCAAGAAGATGGGTCCTCTTTTTTTAATGAATATTTGAGTAAGGAAGATTTTTTTGATGGTTTCTGCTCTAGTTTTTCTGTGGTGGGCCATTTGCAGAGAGTGAGATCTGAATAGGGTAATGTTTCTTACCTATGAGGACTTGTAAGTCGATTGCGTGGGTTGGGTTAAAAGGCTTGGCATTTTATTGCGCTGCTCTCCTCATCTCATGGAAGAGAACGTCTCAGTAATTGCAAAGAAGTGCAATTTCACCCTCACTGCATTTCGTGCCATGAGTTGCCTTAAATGGGATCTTTTTGTCCTCGGCCTTTACTTCATTGCCACCAGTTACAATGCTTGCAATAACATTTCCATTCTTCAAGGTGTTCTTCTCTTGAGCTCTATGATTATTTGGGATTTCATTTCTAGTCAGGAAATCTTCTTCTTTGTGAGGGGAGTTGAAGGATGATGATGAAGTTGTTTTCAGTTTGCTTAACCAATAGAGTTTGATGACCTAGTCTTTCTACAGCTACCAATGCGTAACAACTCCTCCCTATTTTATAAGCTGGAGAAAGGGCCATTTTTCCTCTTGACCTTTTATATCATCAATATAGAAACCCAATGATTCAATCTCCTGCATTGACATAAACCAGAAAGCATGCATATAACATTAAGAAAAAGCAATTACATTGCAGAAATGAGACGTCTTACAAGAAAAACAAAACTGGTGAATATGACAGCTAGTCCACCTTGTAACCAAACGTCTAAGAGTATTATCATACATATCAATTACCAGAAAACATGTGAGACAATGTGAAATACAAGACAAGGGACTCCATTACAAACAATTACTGTGGTTGGTTTTCTTGGTGTGATTTAGAAGCATAACCATTTTTCAAAAGAAAGATACAAAGCACTGATAATATAAATGGACATATAAAGAGCTTCACTTCAATGTGGAAAGGAAAATAATGGGCATGGGAAGTTAGATCCAAAATAAGCAACATATTACCTGTTGAAGTAAAGATCCGGGTGGGAAAGAGGCTTCAACTTCCACTCCCTATCTCTATATTTCAATCTGAGAGCTACTTATTTGATGGTAAAAAAAAGCAGTGGGTGATGACCAAAACAAAGTGATGTGTTTTGGGTTGCTAGTAAAAAAAAAGCAGCGGGAGATGACCAAAACAAAGTGATATTTTTTGGGTTGCTGGTAAAAAAGAAGAAGCGGGAGATGACCAAAACAAAGTGATGTGTTTTGGGCGAGAGAAATGTTATTTTCACTGGTAAAAGGTCTAAAATTTAAACGAAAAATGAATACTCCCTCACTCCATTTTTCCAACCATCATTTTTAATATTATTCACTCCAAATATAATTTTTAATATCATAGTCATTGTTGTTTTGACAGATTTTGAGTGCACTCCATGATTCCTGGTAAGTTCAACAATTGATTTAAAAGGAAGCTTCAAAAATAAATTCAATTTCATTCTAATAAATTTATTTTAAAAACATTCATGATGAACCACACAATGAGTGGTTAAAAGGTGTCGACCTTAAAATATCTATGTGTTTTATTCAAAAGAGTCTTTAAAGAAATTAATTAATTAATTATTAAAATAAAATTGAGATAAAATAGTAAATTTGGAGATGTTTTTGGGTTCCAGGTTTTTTCAACCCATGGTTTTGCTCATGGTATTCCACCTTGCCAACAAGGGAAAATTAACCTGATCATAGGTCCCAACTAACCTCCTATCATTTGGAATGGCTAATACCAATGAGTTTTAAGGACTGTTATAAGGGTTATGGGAATAATGAGTTAGTGGTTAAGGGATTAGGGATTAGGGGCTTAGAGGTTAGGGGAATAGGGGCTTAGGGGTTATGGGAATACTGAGTTAGTGGTTAACGGGTTAGGGATTGGGGGCTTATGGGTTAGGGGAATAACGAGTTATAGTGGTTAAGGGATTAGGGATTGGGGTTAGGGGAATAATGAGTTAGTGGTTAAGGGGTTAGGGATTGGGGGGTTAGGGGTTAGGGGAATAATGAGTTAGTGGTTAAGGGATTAGGAATTGGGGGCTTAGGGGTTAGGGGATTTAGGCACAATTAGGGGTTAGGTGAATAATGAGTTAGTGGTTAAAGGATTAGGGATTAGGGGCTTAGGGGTTAGGGGATTTAACAGTTAAGGATTTTAGGGGTTAGGGGTTAGTGTTTAATGGGTTACGGGTTAAGTGTTAATGATTTAGGGGTTTAGGGGTTAGGGGTTTAGGTGTTAGTGGTTTAGGGGTTTAAGTGTTTAGAGGTTTAGGGTTTATGGTGTTAAATGGGTTAGGGTTTTAGGGGTTTAAAGGATTAAATGGGTTAGGGGTTGGGAATTAGGGTTTAAGGGGTTACGGGTTAAGGGTTTAGGGGGGTAAATGGGTTAGGGGTTTGGGGGTATAGAGAGTTAAGTGGGTTAGGGGTTGGGAATTCAGGGTTAAGGGGTTAAGGGTTAAGGGGTTAGATGTTTAGGGTTTAGGGGGTTAAATGGGTTAGAGATTTATGGGGTTAGGGATTTAGCATTTAAGGATTTTAGGGGTTAGGGGTCGTTAGGGTTTAATGGGGTTAGGGTTTAGGGGGTTAAATGGGTTAGGGGTTTAGGGGTTTAGGGGTTTAGGGTGTTAAATGGGTAAGAGGTTGGGAATTATGGGTTAAGGGTTAGAAGTTTAGGGTTTAGGGGGCTAAATGGGTTAGGGGTTTAGAGGTTTATAGGGTTAGGGGATTTATCAGTTAAGGATTTTAGGGGTTAGTGTTTAGGGGGTTAAATGGGTTAGGGTCGGGAATTAGAGTTTAAGAGGTTAGCAGTTAATATTTTAGGGGGATAAATGGGTTAGGGTCGGGAATTAGTGTAAGGGGTTAGGGGTTAAGGGTTTAGGGGGTTAAATGGGTTAGGGGTTTATGGGTTTAGGGGTTTAATGGGTTAGGTGTTAAAGGTTTAGGGGTTATGGGTTAAGGGCTTAGAGGTTTAGGGTTTAGGGGTTAAATGGGTTAGGGGTTTACAGGTTTAGGGTTTAGGGGGTTAAATGGGTTAGGGGTTTAGAGGTATAGGGGTTAAATGGATTAGGGGTTTAGAGGTTTAGGGAATTAAATGGGTTAGATGTTGGGAATTAATGTTTAAGGGGTTAGGGGTTAAGGTTTTAGAGGTTTAGGGTTTAGGGGGTTAAATGGGTTAAGGGTTTAGGGGTATAGGGGGTTAAATGGGTTAGGGGTAGGGAATTAGGGTTTAAAGGGTAATGGGTTAAGGGGTTAGATGTTTAGGGGTTTATGGAGTTAAATGGGTTAGGGCTTTGGAATTAGGATTTAAGGGGTTAGAGGTTTAGGGTTTAGGGGGTTAAATGGGTTAGGGTTGGTTTAGAGGTTTAGGGGTTAGGGGATTTAGAAGTTAAGGATTTTAGGTGTTAGGGGATATGGGTTAATTTGATTATGATTTAGGGGGTTAAATAGGTTATGGTTTTAGGGCTTTAGGGGGTTAAATTGGTTAGGGGTTGGGAATTAGGGTTTAAGGGGTTAGCGGCTAAGGGTTTAGAGGTTTAGAGTTTAGGGGGTTAAATGAGTTAGGGGTTTAGAGGTTTATGGGGTTAGGGTATTTAGCAGTTAAGGATTTTTGGGGTTAGGGGTTATTTTACATAGTTTACATGATACATTAGGTTACATTATCTACGATTTTAACAAGAAAGTTCCCCAATTTTTCTCAAATTTTTTTAATCCCGCCATGCGGTGTCGCTCTTACGAGCTCGATGTGGTATGTTGAAATGAATGTGTATTGTTTTTGAAAGTTTTCCTTGCAAGTTTACAGACTATTATTGGCTATAACATTGGACTTTTCTAAGAATATTCTAATTATCATTCAAACATGACGCAAATTTTGTATGGGATACAATGGCATAGAAGTATCACTGTTCCAATCTATGAACATTGACCATTGCACCAATACTGTAAGGCATCACAGTGCTCTCTGAATAGTGTGTATATATTTCTCAACATAACATTCGATTCTAGGCAAATATTGATTGTATGGACTATGGATAGATTAAATGCGAAGGCTTTAGGCACTTAGAAGTCAAAGGAGATTACCTTGTCCTTTTCTATACCACCAAAAAAGTGGAAGACTTCATAAAAGTATCAAGGTAAAGGGAGTATAAATTTTATAACAAACAAATCCCAATCAAGAAAAGATTTCCAAAATACAGAGGACCAACCTTGGCGTAAGATTTTGAATGCTTACCTGAGAATATCTTGAACTTAAAAGAACAGATGCTAATCTGCACATCTCTAGATGTGCTACAGATGTGCAGCATTTTGACCATATCATCCTCACAAAAAGAACAAGCAAAAAATTACATTTTATGCTAGAAACTTGATTGGTCCCATTGACTATTCAATGCATTTACTTGAATGTTGAATGATTAATGGATATCCCCCATCCGAATTCAACACAACAAACCTTCATCTAGACAGATCTTCAATAAATTCCTCCAACCCACACTTAACCCAACATATCACTCATTTAGACAAAAAGCTTTGCATTATGTCGTTAACAATAGGTCAGTTAGGATTCAACACTTATCCAATTTCTCAGCATGCATGAGTTCACAGAAATTCATTGCTAGAGATACTTACAAACACAACCCTATCTGAATATTTCATAATGCATAAATCCATAGCCTTGTTTTTCATGTTATGAATTATGCATCAATTTCTCATCATGCATGAGTTCACAGACATTCATTGCTAGAGATACTTATGAACACAACTGTATCTGAATATTTCATAATGCATAAATCCATTGCCTTGTTATTCATATTATGAATAATGCATCTCATTTCTGCCAAAAAAAAAAAAAAACCCAACAGAAAAGTTTAGAATGCATCCATGGCGTAATAACTGGAAATTAGCATAGTAGGTCAATACCTTGAATTTCATGTGCACATTGCAAGGTTTATTAGAAGTAATGGGCATAAAATTCATGAAATAGTGGGGCTGCAAATTATTTTTTATTCAACTCAAAAGACAACTAAGCATTGATATTGTGTACTTGTATAACAATTTAAGGTATTAAATCTTAAAACTATCTAGTATATTTTTGAATTTTCTCATTAAATAAATACAAAATCAATATTCTCTGAATTTAAGAAAATGCTAAAGTAGAGTTGAAGAATATAGATCTGATGAATATGAAGATATTTTTTTTGGGGGGTGGGTTGATTGAAATATGGCTCCAACATAAAAATAGTATAAAAATATCTTTATTCAATGGAAGAACTCAAAAATACCACTCGATGATTGTTTTTGGGGTTGTTCCAAAAATATACCAGAGCCAATTCTACATGCATTCAAAACAAAATGGCAAGTCTTCCAACACAATTCAACCGAATAGGATCATCAAGTTATATAAACAAATGAGCTTTCTAATGTTCTATTGGAAAAGGCTACTAACCACGCCATATTTAAATCTATCATTTTATTAGTATCATATCTGGATCTAAAGTATTACAACTTTGGCCAAAAAGGATAATGAACTAGATATACAAGATGATTATAGCACACACAATAGGCTAGAAAAGGGTAAAAGGAAAAAAATCAACAACAACATTGCCATAATATGGAAAATTTTGAACACTTCCATGTGAAACGAGGCATTGGACATTACCCAAAACCTACCGCGAAGAAAGAAACTTTGAATTCCATAATAGGGTAGCAATAAAAGACAAAACATGCCCACTCCAGACATCAGAATTTATTTTTAATTGAATTCTGACCAAATGGAATTCACAATTTTAAAATTAAGAAAAAAAAAAGAGATCATATATCCAACTGGTTGGTTTCAAAATGACGTTCAAAGAAAACAAAATAATATGTACGTGTCTGTGCATATAGATAATGTTAAACCTCAAAGGTCCAGTGGTACACATATTAACACAAAAATAACAAAGAGGGGAGGTTTATGTAACTTACGGCCAAAACATATGCGAAGTTTTGGGAAAACAAGCATTTCAACATAATAGAGTATTCAATCTAAGAATTAGTGCCAATGAGACTTTGGTTCATTGGTGAGGTCAAAAGATTGTAACCCCATCTACAGGTGGTTCAATGCTTCTTTTTTTATATGCCCTACTCAAATGGGATGTTAAAAATAAAGAGAGTGATGGTTGTGTCAAGTCTCTAGTTTGTGAAGCAAAATAGATATTGCTCAAATCTGGGATCTGAACCAAACGAAGTGCATGTTAAGAAATGCATCTCACTATGTCCATGTGTGTTTATGGTATCCAATTTGTGTTAATAGGTCGTTACCACACAAAAGAACAAAAAAATAATAAACCCCTAAATAAATCAAATTAACACATAATAGACTGAAGGGATGGATTGTGAAGGAGAAATAATGCATACCTGTAGGGCCATGTTTGTAGCGGCAGCTGAGGCCATAAGGACAACCCTCGTCATTTTTATAACACCTGCACTTGAGATCCCCCACATTAATTCCCTGCTAATGTTGTTGTTGAAACCATAACCCTTCAAAATGGGTGGAATGGTTCCCATTTTCATATGACCCCCCTCCAAATGACCCTCCTCTGTATGACCCTCCTAAGCCTCCTCCATATGGCCCTCCACCCATCGCAGGTGGGTATACTCCCTGGGGCGGCCTTGGAATAATCTCGTTAGCCACGAGGTTAGGGTTGAGGGTGGGGTTAGGGTTATGGTTAGCCCCTACTGCATTGGGATTAAACCCATGACCTTGGTTGTGGTTAGGTGTAGAGTGATAATTAACGCCAGAACTAAGATTCATGCCAGGATTCATATTCATGTTTCTACCAGACGAGGATGAGTTCCAGTGCATACCATTAGCACATTTACATGGGTGAGTATCTATCTATTCATATATAGCTCGAGTGATGTTGTATCTATATATAGTTGGAGTGACGTGGTTGCTTACACGTCATATATGTTGTATGTTATTTGGTGTTCTTTATGTTTTATATGTGTTTTGGTGCCTCTGGTCCAACCATTTATGGACAATGTCCCTAGTCTCTCATTTGTATTTTTTTGCATCTAGGGCAATTTTTTGACAACAAACCCAGTCAGGGTGAGACCACTTGTTTTGTAAGCAACTATATGTACTCTTTTTTTCCTACATGAATAGAACATTGACTTACATAAAAAAAAGGTTCATACATCATTAAAAAATTAATTGAGGTTCATACTTAAATTAATAAAGGTTCATACCTATTTACTAAACAAGTCTATAAATATATATTTTAGGTTTATCTATTTAGTATTTATCAAATATAAATATGAAAATTTAATACTAGATTTAAATAAACTCACACGTTTAACATAAGAAATGTTATATTTATCTATTTTTTAAAGGTAAATGTTAAGATTTAACCTTAGATTTAAAACAACTCATAATTTTAACATAAATCATTGAAGTTTAAAAATTAAACTTTATGGTCGAATATTAAATATAAATATAAATATTAATTTGACTATCTAAATATTACCTTTACTAAAATTATAATGAAGGAATTAGTGTAAATTTGATAGATGATACATGCAATTATGTTAATTGTAGATGAATCCATCTGCAATGTTAAACTTTAGAGACAAAATGGTATTCATAATTTTAACACTGTAAATTCAGAGACCCCTTTGTCTCTAAATTTTAACACTGCAAATGGATTCAGAGAAACATATAATGAAATGCAACACTTCAGTACCAAAGTTGCAATTTTCCATTTATGGAGTGACAAAATTAAAAATCACTGACATAAATGACTAATTCATATACTTGTTTACTTGTTATTTGGCCATATTTTTATTCTTGGACTATAATAGTCATTTACATTAATCATTATTAATTTTGTCACTTATTATCTAGTCATATATTTTAATCCTATACTAAATTAGTCATTTAAGTTAGTCGCTTTTAGTTTAGTCACTTATTATCTAGTCATATATTTTATCCCTAGACTAAATTAGCCATTTAAGTTAGTCACTTTTAGTTTAATCACTTATTATCTAGACATATATTTTATTCCAAGACAAAATTAGTCATTTAAGTTAGTTATTTTTAGTTCGGTCACTTAAAATTGCTCAAATTTAGTAGTAATTCACTTGAAATAATTGCGGTGACTAACATTTTTAGTCACCTAGTCATTAATTTCATCAGTTTTTATTAGTGTTAATACCAAGTACACTCAAGCCATACTTCACTTGGAGTCAAGTGGACTCATTACCTATTTTTAGGGAGTTGTTGGTAGCTGCCCTGTAGAATAAATAGAGCAAAGCTAGAGCTAGGAAAAGTTAGTAAATGTTAGTCAATTCCAGAGGATTCAATTCCATTCAGAACTTTTGCTGCAAGCTATTAAGCTTTGTTGTTTAAGACCTTCAAGATGTAATAAGACTATATTTTTTATGCAATGAGTAGACATATTCCATTTTATTGATTTAATTCCATAGAGTTGGGCTCGTGGGTTAGGGCCCAACCCATGTGCCTCAAATTCTCTGTTGTTTTCATTCTTTCCTTTTTTCCATTTAGTTAGTTTTCTTTCTATCATTCAATTAGTTCTTCTTTTAAATAGTTTCATTGCTGTTTAGTTTTTCTTTTAGCATGTTGATGTAGTTTTTTATTTTCTTGTGAGTAGTAGGATAGAGGAAAAACTCCAAAATTTGTGGTCAAGCCTCCCCCTCTCATCTCTGTTAATAGAGTTAGAGCAGGGTAGACCTTCCCACAAGACAAAAGTTGCTTTCTGTTTGACTTTAGGGAATAAATTGCATTACCAAGTCTGAGTATCTCTTTCACTATTTTTATCACGCATTTTTGTCTTTTTTCCGTGCATGAATCCGCAGGTGTGTTACACTTCTGAGCACTGCTGGTGTGCCTTCATTTCCTCCTGTTTTCCGCTTATTCCAACTATTGCACCCACATTTTTATTCCCACAAACATTAAAACCCTTCAACCTGCCTTATTCCTTTGTTTTTATGATTCAAAGTTGCCTTTAACCTTTTAAAACAGAACATGTAAAAACCATTCAACTACCATCAAAAAATAGACCTCCGCCTTCCTCATCGAATCCATGCTACCGTACTTTTCATTTCGCACTCTGCATGGTTTTAAGTTGTTCCCGTTAACACTTATCGCTCCCATTTGCCAATTGCGATATTGCAATACAACATATCACATTTCGAAACCTTCATTGTTTTCCATTACAACTTACCGCAACTCCACCACATTGCAATCGCATGCCGCAACCTTTCCCCTTTTCCTTAAGACTTACCGCTTCCTTTCCGTCGATTGCGATAGTGCGATCGCGCTTCGCTGCCGGTCCCACCACCACGTCATCCCTATCGCAAATTGCATTCCTTCGTTTTATCCCTAGCACAGATTGCATCCTGCACTTTTTATTTGGTTCCATTAATACTTACCACCCATTCCCACCGATTGTGGTATTTTTGTTGCATTGCAAATCACTCACCGCAACATTTCCCCTATTTCCTTTAACATTTATCGTTTCCAAACGCTGATGCGATATTGCTGCCGCATCGCACATCACAAATCAAGTTTTTTGTTTCTTTTTTTAACACTTACCACTCAAAATCTGCGATATCGCCTCCCCCCCCCCCCCACCCCACATCACCACTCCGCATCGCACATCGCAAATCACTTTTTTTTTTTTGTTTCTTTTTTAACGCTTACCACTCCAATTTTGCGAAGTTACGATTGCGGTATCGCATAACAAAACATTTGCCTCCATTTCATCTCTTCCATCACATATTTCACATTATTCCTCTCCAAAACCATTTTTGCGCCATATTATAAGGTTTTATAGGGTTTAAACCCCCGCTTTCCACTTCTAAGCCCTGTTTCATGTGCTAAGCCCTCCATTAGCCTCTTTAGCCCTTTTTCTTTCCTCTAAGATACAAATCAACACTCTTTTTAATTATAATTAAGTCATGGATAGCTTAGTTGCATGAATATAATCATGGTATATAGACCATATATAGGATAAATAGAGTGAATTTAGTCGTTTGGCCAAGTTAAGCATGGTTTAGAATTAGTTTCCTTTCTGCCATTTATTTTCAGCAAGTTAAATTAGTTTCCTTTCTGTCATTTCTTTTAGACAAATTATATTAGTTTCATTCTTTTCATTTCCTTTCTACAACCTATTTTAGTTTCATTGAAGTGTGACAGACTTCACCAAGAACCCTTAGAAATAGCACCCTTCCATAAAGCATAAGAGGATGATATGAACATAATACATATGTTGTGTGTATAGCACTATCACCTCCAAGTTTGTATGAACCCCACATTAATAAAGTAAATTAGGGCAGCCCATGAGAGTTGCAGAACTCTTGGTGCAATACCAGGGCTCACCAAGGACAACCTACAATATCCTACAAGTAGGATACTATTGGCCAACCCTTCAAAAATATGCCTATAGATACACTACGCAATGTAATGAATGTGAAAGCATGGGGAACCCACTCAGAAGGATGAAATTCAATTACAACCTCAAGTGTCTTTTGAGCCATTTGAGAAGTGGGTCGTGAAATTCATTAGTCATATTGATTCTCCATCCAAACGAAAGAGATACATTATTGTGTGCACTGAATACCTGACTAAGTGGGATGAGGTAAGAAAAATGAAGGAAACAACTAAGAAAAAAGTAACTAAGTTTCTAAGAGAAAACATATTCTACAAGTTTGGTTTTATAATAGAATTGGTGACAGACTAAGGATCCCATTTCACTCCCAATCTGATTGAGGGGATCATGAAACAACATCACATCTAACACATGAGGCCTAGTCCATATCACCCTCCAACAAATGGACAAGTAGAGGTGACTAACATATCATTAGAGAGCACTCTGACCAAGGTAATCAGCAACAACAAAAAGGATTGGGCAGAGATATTTGTTTGAGGCCACCTAGGCCTACAACACTACTTGGAAGACCACTAGCAGGTTCACCCCCTATGAGCTAGTATATGGAAAGAAGGCCTTATTATCTATTGAGTTCGAGTACAAAATATTAAGGATGGAAAAATTTCTTGGCATGGATCTCACCAAAGCATAGGATGAAAGGTTGTGACAATTAAATGCACTTGATGAATATAGGATGCAAACTGTATTGCATACCGAATTATCTAAATGTAAAGAATAATTTTTCATGAAAATAATATAATAACTATAACCTTCCAAGAGGGTGATTGGGCCCTTTTGTATGACTCAAGGTTTTTTTGATTTTAAAGGGAATCTCATGACTAGATGGTTGGCACCTTATATGGTTGAAAAACTCTATGATAATGGTTCAGTCCATATCAAAATTATAGATGAAAATATGACTCCAATTTTGGTAAATGGTTACTGATTGAAATTATATAAGAATCCCCTCTCTAGGACCAAATTTACTTTTTCAATAAGGAGGGAGGTAAATTTGATTAGGAGCCTAAAAAATTTCAATCCATTAAGCTTCTTACAAAAAAAAAACCCTCTTGTGAAAACCTCCTTTGAGGCACTTGAGGAAGACCCATTAGCTGAAAATATCTATGAGGTAGACTGTGAGTATAAGAAAAATAAAAAATAGTAAAGAACCCTAGGTAGTAACCTCCTCTAAGGTACCTGGGGCAGACCTACTAGTTGAAAACCTCCATGAGGGAGCTAGTGGGCCTCAAAAAAAGAAAATAAAAAAGAGAAAAAGGAAAAAGAAAAAATTATGAAATTATGAAAATTAATGTATTTTAACTTACCTTTATATATGTGTAGGTATCCCAGAGGAAAATCAACAAGATAAGTTGGACAAACCAACCTACACATTTATCCCAATGCATCAACTCATGTAATATTAGAAGGTCCAAAAAGTTTCCCATAACCCATTTCCATCATTTTCCATCATCCATAACATCGTATCTACATTTCCAAATCCTTTTCATGCATTTATATCCACTTCCCTAAATTACCACAGGAAGAGCATTATAATGGTACAAGATAACCGGCCAAGTTTTGAACAAACACTACATATCAAGAAATTTATGTACATAGAAGATGAGAAATAGCAACATAGGCATCCTAAGAATCAACCATTCCATATACATGCATTTCCTCTCAATTTCTCCTTTAATTTTCATCATTTTAATCCTATAGCAACTCAAATTCCTTGCCTTTTCCCTCACAACCACCATAAAAAGCATCTCCAACATTATCACCAACTCCTCCTTGAATTATCAATGCCCCTTGATGTTTTATAAGTATATTTTCATGATCATTAGGGATTCTGTGAATGCTACAAGAGACTACAGAGTCCTATAGCAGCCTACAAAAACCCTACAGGCCCAAGTCTCTGGCTCTCTTGAGCAAGATCACTGCATGCCAAAAATTCCTACATATCCATAGAATCATTGGCAATTAATATACACCTTCTTGCTAAAAAACAATGACCTTGAGTAGCTACATGATCTCCTACATATTGCTACATGATCACTTCTTTAACAAAAGTAACATCAAAACACCTTCAAAAGCATCAAAGTAACCTCCAGTATCATCAAAAGGTAAGATATTAGCTATGAGGATATCCTAACCTTAACCTTTGAACTCATTCAAAGCATTATAAAACATTAAGAGTGCAAAAAAAGAATGGTTTTATATCCAAATAAGACTAGTAGAGGTCTTGGTCAAATTTGGAAAAATAATTCACTTTTTCTCAAAGTTCTCCACACGTGTGAGGGTGAATAAGAAAAAAACAAGGGATAATTAAAAAAATAAGCCATTGTTGCTTACTGATGATAAGTAGAAGTGGAGTACGAATATGCTTAAGACTGATAAGATGTAGGTGGGGACTAGTTCAACCACTGCATCCTGAGTTTTCTCTCACCACCCACTCACACTACCTCCACTTAACCTCAGGATCTACTTCAAGTTTTCCACTTATACTCACGCCAAATTTTGCTGGAAATTAGTGTTAAAGAGCCTTGATGAAGCATTCCACCACTACAAGAGAAGGTTACAAATATTAGGTTTAGAAATTGTGAGCTATAAGAACCAGCCTGGAATGTTCTACAAGATACATAATGTTCTATTACAGGACATATAATTTCACCTAGAATACTCACAAAGGTCCCAAATGAGCTAAGAAATCAAGGTCTCCTAAAATAATCATAAGTCCAACTCCATTACTTACACTTGGAACACAGATTGATGCTCAACTTCTTAAATTTATCAATCAACAAGTTTTCTATGTCAAGGCCTAATTTGAACAGAGTATGGAGTGATATGTTGTTTCTATAAGAAATGGTTAAAGGATAACACATTTTTACTTAAGATGCAAGATCCCCTGCTGCCACATGAAAACCCTATTTCTTACATCAACATAAAAACAAGTATTCCCTTGCATAAAAGTATTTTGTAAAAACTTGTGAGAGTTGTGTCATGCAATGGGAGGGCAATTCAATAGGATAAACCCCATATATAGCACTCAAATTCATCATAATCCTAAGGCCAAGCCTATATTATAAAACTATCACTAGCTATGGTTCTTTGAGAAATTGAAAGGATATGATGATCAAATTTCCCTAAAGTTTTCCTTAAACCTACAACACCTTGAGTGCCATGAGGTAGTTATTGTAGTTAAAGGGTTGATATATAAATTGATGAAGACTTAATCAACAAGGTCACTACCCTTCCAAAGGGAATTCAATGGATTAAAGAGAAGAGACACTAAGCCATTAGAGAAAAAATATGATTTTTCCTCCTTGATGACCAACCAAATGAAGACAAAAATGGGATCAGAAGGGAAATCCTATCACACCCATAGGATGAAATGGGATATCATATCATCAATTGTATTTCTTGTGAAGGAATATTAAGAATACTATATGCTTATCAATTTAGGATCCTTTATCAATTAATATTCCAAGCTTAACTTCCTATTCAAGAGAGGCTAAGTATCCCACATTTTTTCCTCCAATCCTTGAAAGAGATGAGCACTAAATTAAAGGAGGGGAAAAAATATTGGGTCCATCAGGGCCTAATCGAATTAATAGTCATGGACTCATTAGAACATTTTAAATTCCCCATTCCCTAGTTATATTTCTTTGACATGGATAGACATGCATTCTTAGAGGCCTGGGTTGAATTGACAAGCCCTCCAATAGAGTTGGGTAAGAAAAAATTGGATGAGTTAGAGTTGGCAGAAATTGTAACTCCTCCTCCCACATTTACCCAATTTCCCCATCTTGCTTGGGGTAAACATGAGCTGAGGGTCACTATGATAAGACTCAAACTCCTAGGTGACATTAAGGAAATGAAGCCGATAAATTAAAACCTTGATGACTTACCTTAGGTGCTACATGACCTCTAGGAGTAATCCAACACCTCTAGGTGTCCAAACCCTAAGAAAAATCGCTTTTTCCATGACCTAGAGCCCTAGTTTCTCCCTTGATAAGGCCTCCATGTGAATATGGGTTCCTATTTGCACTCATAATCCTGCATTTACTCAGTTCTATGCCAGCGACTCCGAATTATGTGCACTTTTTCAGGGCCAAGACTTAGGTCTCTTCCCAGAAATCAGTGAAACTTTCTGAAAAGGAAAATAACATAGAAACAATTCTTGTAAACCAAAAAATAAAACCAAGACTTGACCTGACCATCCTAAAATGAGACTGAAATTTTGTCAAACACTTGGTGGATCTGCAATCTACAGGTCATGAATGAAGGTCTAAACATGAGGGACTGAAAAATTATCTGAGACTTAACAAGAAGGGTTGTTGCCTTCTCACATTAGTTTTCATAACACCAATTAGGTCATGCACTCATTATTCAGTCAGTTACAATTGAAAACACGAAAATATCCATGACTAAGATCTGACATAAAAACATGCTTATAACCAACATATAACCAGATAAAGAAAAATAATATGAAGACCATTAAATACACATAATGACTAGTACAATTCCTTGTCAAAAGCAATAGAACCTTAGTTTTTATTAAACATAGGAAAATATTGACCAGGTTCGATACTTCCACGTTCCACCTGACCATATATTGGGTGATCCAAATCTCTCTTCAACCAATCACTCCCATGCCATATTCCAAGTATGAATGTGGGATATCATGGGATAAACCAATCCAAACACAACCAAGGTAATCCAAAGGTTAAACCACCTCCTCCCTCTCCATACCGTGATCTCACCTAAACTGGTGCCAATATCATAAAACCAAACCGCTCTTGGATGCCTCAGAATTTATTCACCAATACCTTGAGGAATTTTCCCATCTCCACCCTCAAGATTTATCATGTTTCCCACCATTACCAATCAATGGATTCCTATGCCTTTCGGAATTTTCCTGAAACCACCTCACCCAGATCCAAAATCTTTCGACAATCAAAAGCTCAAAATTGAGAACAATCCCATCACACCATGGATATTTGGAAATAGAAATTCTATGCTAAAATCCACTATCGAAACTCGACAAAATATGTGCCAATGACATAAAAAGAACCAAATACCAACATGCGCATACCATGCATGTAAAAACCAACTAGGAAACCATACATGTAACTTGTTACCTAAAATTATTCCTGTTGAAGCTGCTTGATTCTTTTCTTCCTTTAATTTCCTTGTCCTTATTTTCTTTTCCTTTCCTTTTCTTGATTTTCCTTTCATTTCCTTTCTTTTCCTTTCCTTTCCTTTATTTTCCTTTCATTTCTTTCTTTTTTTCTCCTCTTGGTGCTTTCTCCTCTCTGAGACTAATTCTAAAACTAAACTGAAAAAAAAATACCAACTGATGCTTTGAGGTCGTTTTATTGATGACGCCTCTAATTTATTCAATTTTCCATTATTTTCCTTCATTTAACTCCTCACATGAAACCTGTGACCTTTCACCTTCCTTTTCTCCTAATTTCCATTATTTTCATAAATAATGTGCCAAAAATACCTTTTTCCTTTCCAAAGCCTTAGCCATTGCCTTTTCCAATTTCCCCTTAGCCATACAACACAACAAGTGATGCACACTAGGATATTTTTACAAACATTCAGCTTGGAATAAGTGTCCCTTTCCCATGGTTTTATTTTACCGTTATTAACTTTTATTACATGAAATTTTAATCCGGGGATATTACATATCCCTCCCCCTTATGGGAACATCGTCCTCAATGTTAAACCACACCTATACCCAAAAAAACTGCTGAAAATAAAAAATATACTTCCTATGGAGCTTTATAATCCAACTCATTGCAATATTTACAATAACAACTTGCTCAAAGAAAAAACATCATGAAAAACATGATAATATGAGAACCATATTTCTTATTGGAGCTTTATAACTTAGCTCATTGCGATATTTAAAATATAAACCATACATAAATATCTAAAAATACCAAAAAACATTTTCCTCCACCGGAAAACAATGAAGAATACATAGCTCGTATTTGATCAACCATATCCCATGTATCTTTATCTGGCCCAAAGTGCTTCCACTGCACTTTAACCTGCTCGAGTGCTCTATTCGGAGCACAAGATGTTTATGATGCAATATGCGTTGAGGTTCTAGTCAGAATTATCCTTGTTGCTCCACCTGCAATACATACCAATCAATAACATGATGAACATCCTTTAAATATATTTTAAGCAATGAAACATGAAAAACATCATGGAATTTCACTATCAAAGGCATTACAAGTCTGTAGGCCACTGGTCCAATCCTCTCAGGGATCTCAAAAGCTCGCAATACTCTGGTTCCAACTTGGCACATGATCTGATCCTTAAGGAGCTCTTCTTGGGCTTGATGAAAAAATCCACATGCTCCCCAACCCAGAACTCCTTAAATTCCATGTGCTGGTCTGCATAAATTTTCTACCTGTCCTATGCCACCTTTAGATTATTATTTATAACATGCATTTCTTGTTCCATGTCTGTTGACATGTCTGGTCCAATAAACATCATGTTCCCTGGATCACTCTATCTTATGGGAGTGTTACAACTCCTGCCATACAGTGCCTCAAATAGAATCATCCTTAGTGACTCCTGATAATTGTTTTTGTATGAAAACTCAACCAATGGAAGTTATTGCTTCCATCTCCTCTATTGATGCATGACATACATCCTCAACATATCCTCCAATATCTTGTTTACCCTCTCTGTCTGTCCATCTATCTATGGATGATAAGTTGTGCTGAAGGCAAAATTTGTCCCCAATCCTAAAAACAACATCTTCCAAAACTTGAAAGCGAACTTAGAATCCCATTTTGACATAATATTCTTAGGAACACCATGTAATCTCATGATATCCCCGATGAAGATATGTGCTACCTCACTGGTTGAATAAGTAGTCTTCACTGAAATGAAGTGAGATACCTTACTCAACCTATCTACCAAAACCATGATAGAATCATGTTGTATCGATGTCCTCATAAGACATGTAATGAAATTCATGGAAATTACCTCCCATTTCCATTCTAGAATCGTAATAAGCTAAAGAAACCCACCTAGATGCTTACACTCTAATTTAACCCGCTGACAATCCAAACATCTTGCCACAAAATTTTCCACTTCCTTCTTCATATTTATCCAATAGTAGAACTTATTTACTATTTTCAACGTATTCATATATCCTAGATGACCTGAATATGGTTTTACATGAAACTCCTTAAGATATTCTTCTTGAGTTTACTATCATCTAAAACATAGATCCTATCCCTAAATATCACCAAGCCATCTATTGTAATATGATAATCCAACATCCTGATCCACATTATTTAAGATCTCTCGAAGTCAGCCCAAATCAAGTCTTCTTCCAAAATTCCCTTCACATTCTTCACATATTCCCACCATATATATGCTTTCCCTTTAAGAGTGAAGGTGGCTATCTTGGATATCTTGTTTTTTAAATAACTATGCAATCTAAAGAAATTATTCATTCCAAGTAACCATGCCTCTACATCTTCTCGCTTCATGATCTCTCCATAAAATGTAGGAGGATTCACTTTGTTGAAATCCTTATTTAAATACTCCCTCATCTTGTAAGGATGGTGACAATGATGATTATGATGATGTCACCTCGATGAGGAACTAGAATGATGCCTATACATACTAGTCCTTCTATCAAGTGTATCCAATTTATATCTGCCACCTCTGACTATGTCCCCTCTATCCAACCTGTATTTGGACTAAGATCTACTACCATATGCTCAATTAGCTTTCTCTTCCTGATATTGACTGATTCTCAATTGTCCCTGTTTCTGCAACTCTGACAAGCTTTGAAGAATTGATTCATTAACCTATACCTGCTTCTCCTGAGCCATTGAAAGTATTTACTGAGCCTCAACCAACCTGTCATTGTCTTCTTTGAAACTTGTGATCTCTACCCTCAACCTCCTCAATTTATTTGTTATACCATGGGAATACTCTTCTGCTTGCTTCCCAACAGAGCTGTAGGAAGTGTCACAGGAATTGTAGTCTACCATTTTTCTTGTCATCTTGGGTTATCTTCTTCCTACAAGTATACCATGTTGGATAAACCAAATAGATACCAAAATAAAATCCATACCTCGGTGATGTTCATGGGGGGCTTATCTCATCTACAATATTAGTCCACATTAGCATGTACATGTATAATCATAACCATATACATGTAATAACATAACATCACAACAACATCATGCATGACCAGACCAAGTGTATACCATGATCCCATGCATGACAACCATAACCTTGAAAACATCATACTTAGCCAAAGAGAGCGAAACCACTCTATGATACCACCATGTAACGCCTCCTCCCATATTTACCCACTTTCATAGGCTTTCCCAGGGTAGACATGAGTTAAGGGTCACTATGATAAGTCTCAACCTCTTAGGTGAACTTAAGGAAATGGATTCGATAACATAACACCTCAATGACTTCCTTCAGGTATCATAGGACCTCCAGGAGTAACCCAACCCCTCCAGGTGTCCAAACCCTGAGACAAATCACTTTTTTCCTAACCTAGAGCCCCAGTCACACTCATAATCATGCATCCATGTGACTATGGACTTTTCTTCTTAGTTCTATGTGAGCGACTATGAGTTTTGTGCCACTTTTTCAGGGCCAGTACTCAGGACTCTTCCCAGAACTCATTGAAACTTATAGAGAAGGTAAATAACATAGAAACAATGCTTGTAAACCAAAAAATGAAACTAGGACTTGACTTGAACATCCCCAATCAGGACTGAAATTATGTCAAACACTTAGTGGATATGCAACCTACAGGTCATGAATACAAGCTTGAACATGCGGGACTAAAAACTTATCTGAGACTTAACAAGAAGGGTTAATTACTTCTCACATTAGCTATCATAACACCAATTAGGTCTTTCATTCATTATTTATTCAGTGACAAGTGAAAACATGAAAAGACCCATGACTAAGATATTTCATAAAAACATGCTTATAACAAACATATAACCATATAAGTAACAATAAGAGAACAACCATTAAATACACATAATAACCATTAAAATTCCTTTTCAAAATCAAGAGAAACGTATCTTTTATTAAATATAGGGAAATACCAACTCGGTTCAGGATTTCCACGTTCCACCTGACCATAGATAAGCTGAGCCAAATCTCTCTTTAAACATTCACCCCTGTCCTATATTCCAAGCATGAATGTGGTATCTCATGGGATAAACCAATCCAAACACAACCAAGGGAATCCAAATTTTAAACCACCTCCACCCTCTCCATACAATGATCTCACCTAAACTGGTGCTGAGATCAAGAAACCAAACTGAGCTTGGATGCCTCAAAATTTCTTCACCAATACCTTGACGAATTTTCCCATCTCCACCCTCAAGCTTTACTGCGTATCCCTCCATTACCGGTTAAAAAATTCTTAGGAATTTTGGGGTTTTCTTGAGACCACCTCACCCAGATCCAAAATATTTTAGCAATCCAAAGCTCAAAATGGAGAACAATCCCATCACACCATGGCTATCTGGAAACCTGACAAAATTCATGTCAATGATAGAAAAAAAACCAAATACCAACATGCACATACCATGCATGTCAAAACCAGCTAGGAAATTTTACACACAACCTGTTACCTGCAAGTATTCTCACCGAATTTGCTTGATCCTTGCCTTCCTTTGACTTCCTTTTCCTTATTTACTTTCCCTTTTCTTTCCTTGATTTTCCTTTCCTTGTTTTATTTCTTTCTCCTCTTGGTGCTTTCTCCTCTTTGAGACTAATTCTAAAACTGAACTGATAGAAATCTACCAATTGATGCTTTGAGGTATTTTTATTGACGAGGACTCCAATTTATTTAATTTTCCATTATACAACTTCCTTTTCTCCTAATTTCAATTATTTTCATAAATAATGTGCCAAAAATACCTTTTGCCTTTCCAAAGCCTTAGCCATTGCCTTTTCCAATTTCCCCTTAGCCATAAAACATAACAAGTGATGCCCACTAGGATATTTTTCCCAACAATCAACTTGGAATAAGTGTCCCTTGACTATGGTCTTATTTTACCTTTATTAAATTTTATTAAATGAACTTTTAACCCTCGGGTCACATGCAACAAAGTTGGTAAAATAGAAATCATGAGAGAGCACTACCGCACAACACAATATATATTTTTTATATTATTTTCAAATGGAGTACATTTATAGTATATGAGCAGATTCAAGAGATTCTGATAAAAACGGATCTGAACCGCTTGCAAGTATACCGTGTAACAACATAACGTTATTTTCTCCATTATTCTCTAACACTCCCCCTTAATGGAGAAATAGAGAACACACTAATTCAATACAAACATTTGTCTACCCTGATCTTCATTAACATTTGTACCCACTCTGAAATCTTATAGACAACGCTCTTTCTTTCTTCACATCTTCGAGCTTACCTTTCAACTCATTTAAAGTACACCTGCTTCTGACCAGCGATACTAAATTTGTAAGATTAAAAAATCTTGACACCCCCGAAGAAGAGTCTCGACACTGAACTACCCTATTGAAATATTTCCATCTGTGAAATAACCCCGAAGAATAAATTTCAACAGTCGTATAGGAAAATATTCTAGGTACAGAATATGATCAGCGATCAATCCTACAAAGTGACCTTTACACACTTACAAACTCACAAGGTAAAGATAACCTGTAATTGTCGATCTTGGAGCACCGAAGTACAACAAGAGTCTACAACATATAACAGATTCTCACAATCAAATTAGCGATACATTCTCTCGGCACCAAAGAACGTCGAGAACCGCTATTTTAAATTGTGTAAATCTATTCAATAATTGGTTCTTTATTATAAAATGTTACAAACCAACAAAACACTACTCTCACCAATAAAACCAATAGCATGACCAGCAAAAACGGTGTTCTGATATTTTACACATTAATTAATATAGCTGTCATCTGAGCCAGAACTAATGCAGAAGTAAATATGACGTCGACAAGAATATTGCTCATTCTCCTTCCAGCTTCAACAGCTTCAATTTCTCTGTCAATATAGCACCTTCCTCCCAACAATTTGATTCTCTAGCGATTGCAGCCTCCATCTTTTGCAAATTATTATTCTTCTATCCTAAACTCAAAATTATATTTGAATGAAAAAATTTAGAAACGAATCAAAGGAGACTGTCGCCACCATAAAGTCATTTTGGCATCATGGCGTTGATGTCACGCATTGAAAAGAAGTGGAAGGATATGAAGTACGGACACGGAAACCTTTTCACCGAACACAAATATACCCAGACTTTTCAACCTTTTCATGACCCGCAACAGTGCTTCGATCGCAGCATTCAATATCCACATTAAATATGCAACGCAATTTCCACATTACGAGACAAAAGCCTCTAACGAAACATCAACCGTGACACACACACCATCAAGTAACGATGAAGGAACTGAAGGCGAATGCTATGATACAGAAAAGAGAACTCCAAATGAAACTGGCAAGGCCCGTAACATAGGTTGTTCGAGTACCTGGAATGGAATTGACAGTCTGCAACATTTTTTAATTTTCTAAAATGATCATCAAGTACCGATGGAATTGGGACATTGAAGCCTGCAGCTAATTTTATGTATTCATCCATGCCTTCAATCAAACCTAGAGGAGCCTTTCTACCTCCGTCCCAGAGCCATAAACGAGGAAACCTTGATTAAGCGGTGAACGGAATAGGGAGAATTAGATCGGCTCGGCCCGGGGATAATATTGAATGGTTCAGGATCTTCACATCCGGCTCCAAACGTTCTCCTTACTCGTCTTCGTTAGATCCATGTGGTATACAGTCAGCGATTGCCGAAGCTGCCCACGGCTTCAGCATAGAGTACTAGATAATGCAGAAAACAGTGAATTGGAACTTCAATTGGATCTGTGGTGGCTTTCAAAAAATTATTCAAACAAAACTTCACACAACAAAAAAATACTTTACTTACAGAAAATAAGCAACACAACTCTCACATATTCCTGGGTACTCCCGTGAGGGATTAAGCCCAGCTAGGCTTTGATACCATATTAGAAATTATGATAGCGCTAGTGCATAGGACACAATATATCTTATATTATTTGCAAATGGATTACATTTATAGTATATGAGCAGATTCAACAGACTCCGATAAAAACGGATCTAAACTGCTTGCAAATCTACCGTGTAACAACATAACGTTATTTTCTCCATTATTCTCTAACATGGTATAACACCATAATGAAATTTTAGACCCTCAAATGGAGCTTCAAACAAAAATTACAGATCCAAAAAAAAGAACCAACAGAGCCTCAAGGATATATTAAGAAACCACAAAAGACACCAACTAAAAATAGGAATAAAGAGGCAACATAAATCCCTGTAGTACATAAAGGAGAAGAACCCCTGGAAGAAGAAGAAAAATATTTTTAACTACCTTATAAACACTTAGCACCCCCATAAAACCAATTATAAGTAGATATTCCTAGTATTATACTTACACCAGGAAGAGAAAATATCATAAGATTATCATACAGTGGAAAGCCCATGCCTCCTTATCCAACTCCTATCACCATTGAAGAGACCCCTAGCCCCAAAAAATACAACTTTATGATATGAGGGGTAGAAGCTAAAGGCACCATAGGTGGAAGCATCATAAACAAAAATCCCTCTTGTGGAAATGATGTTGTCAGTGCAATCATAAGGACAAAGTGGTGAGCTACAAGAGTAAAATTTCATGCTACAAGAGCAACTTAAAATATTACAAGTAGAAAGGAAACTGGTTCAAATTAGAACCACCTCCTTCTATTCTTGGATTGAGGTAGAAAAACACCCCCCATACATGTATCACCACAACTATTCCTTGCAATAGAACAAGAGAAGGTTGAAACCCACCAATGAAAGAATATTTTTAAATATAAAGGAGTTGTTATAGGAAAGATGGAATATTAAATGAAGAATATGAGAGATGAAATGTCACTCCTTAAATTTGATGAAGCAAATAGAAGGGATCTCTTAAAAAGAGAAAATAGGAAGCTAAAGGCCCAATGTAAATAAACACAAAGATTGATGCAAGAGAAGGAAACTCACGTTGTAAACCTTGAAACAAATTTGGGCACCATGGCACATCTTTCTTTAGAATCAGTGAATTGCAGGCAATCGTCATAAAGCTACCCCTTTCTCCTGGAGGAGCAATGGTGCCAATTTCAAATAAAAATTCTTACACAAAAAGGATCTTTCCCTCTACAATGTGTCAGGAACTTCATCAACTTTTTCCTTCAATGCAACATAGAAGATCAGGCCAAGGTTTCCTAATTTACATTCACAATTTTTTTCTTCTAGATATGACCATATGTGATCCGAAATACATATTTGGGTGATGCACAACTAATGGTCCTAGAATCTTGGCTAAGGCATGAAGAAATCAGGGCTAAATAAGTGAAAATAACAAGGAATGCAGAGTTTAAAGGACAACTTTGGATCATTCCTAAACATCTACATCCATCTATCCTCACTTCCACTCATGCACTCATAGTATAGGATACTATAGTGGTGGAAGCCTACAAACAAAGGAAAGTGGAGGCCATCCTCCACTTTGAGGATACTTTAAGGTTATTGGGAGAAGAGAGCTCACAAGATTTCCAAAGGAGATGGAAAACACTACCTCATAGCATGAATATTAGAGAATACCATTCCCTTGAGAGGCTTCATGTTACACTTTCCAAAACCCCCTTGTATAAGATAATCATTTAGAGGCTTGGATTCCAATGGAATAGAATTAGAACCAATCCACATTTTCTCTTAGGAATCTAGGAGCATCAAAGTCAGGAAGAAGGGTCAAAGGAGTGGTAGAGAATTGAAGAAAATGTAGGTTTCCATTCAGTAGGCACAACCACCTCCAATACAACATGGAATATTAAATAGGTTATCAAGGAACTAAATGACAAAAAACTATAGAAAAGGGAAGAATGTTTTGCTCAAAGGGTGAACAAAAATTTTAGTATGGGGTATGATGGGCCTCATAATTTGGTAAAACATAAGGCCAATCTAACCTTTCCTAGGCACATAAATGCTACATTAAACCTTCCTTTTTTCACTCGATAATTTTTTCTTATCTTAAATTAGTTCCTAGGAAGGTTAAAGTTATTTTAATTCTTTATGTGCCTAATTTGATTATTTTGAAAGATGTTGGGAATATTTGCACAAATTATGAGGATATATAGTGAGAGAGATTCATGGGACCTGCCCCTTACCACACAAAGTTCAAACTCAAATGGCTCAGAGCAATAAATACTCCTCTTTGTAGTTTCAAGGTAACTCGGGGAGATTGATATTTTTTTCTAGGATTTTGGAGGGAAAATTCTCATCCTTTCAAGGAGGCTTTCCATCATTCCTTTCCTATAAACAAAGGGCTTAAGCATCCCATTAGGAAGCTAGCAATAGGTCGAAGTGAAAGGGGCAGTGTAGAAATCCTAGTTTAGAAGTTTTGTAACTTTACACTATATATCAACAATTCTTTAACTAATGAAAGATAGATTTGGTTTTATTTATTATTCTATTTCTCCTTCAGAATATGATCTCCCTTCAGTTAGGGCCCACCAAGGTGCTCAAGACCCCTTTTGTATCATTATTCTTCATGCACTTATTAATTTCTACACCTTATTTTTTAGTATTGTTTTTATACACGGTTAATTAGCTTATTTCTAAATAGTATTTTATTTTACAACAATTGAGCACTAGATGATAGATTCGGTAGTAATTATATTTTTAGTTATCACCTTTATTTATGCATTTGAATTCATGTTAGTTGCTAATATTTATTTTATATGCATCATTGTTGGTTTGTTGTGACTACACAATCCCTTTCTTTTACAACTACAAGGGACTCTACAACCACACATTTAGTTGAATAAGTCCTATCACTAATATGATGACACATGCATGAGTGATTTATCATTTCTTAGCCTTTATTAGCCTCCTTTTTCTTTCTAACCTTTTCCTTAGCACGTTTTACTACTTTCTAAACTGTCTCTTGTAGCGAAATAGAGATTCTTGTAACAATTTTCAGTTTTCTTCTAAAAGTCATCCAAAATTGCATCCAAACCCTGATACACCTTATTTGATGTGTTACAATGCCTTGGAATCCTAAATATGGAATTTAGAAGCAAAAATTCCAAGCAGATTCTTCGACCTAGTTTGTTATAGAAATTGTCTTTTTCCTGCAAAATTAGGGTTTTCTATTTACAAGTTTTATCAGTTGTGAGTTTTCTTTCTTTGCAAAATAGCATAGATATGATTTCCTTTCATTATATTTAATATGGTTTTCCTCCTTTCATTGTAGTGAGCATAGGTTTTATTATTTTCTTTCATTTCCTATAATTTCATATTTTTCCTATAACATACTAAACAATTAGAATGGTATTTGTGTAACTAGATCTCATCTATATACTTCCACCTCTATGCAAGTAAGCAATAGAAAAGAAGAGTGATTATTGCAACATAGTTCTTACCCTTATTAATTTTGTATTGAACACAGGTTGATAATTAAATTTGACACCCATGGGAGTTGCAACATTATTGCTACAATATTGAGAGCCATCAGGTGCCTACATATTATGATGTAAAAAGAATTTGGTTCTTGCATTTACATCAAAACAAAAATATTTGTGGTTTTATCCCTTTTTGGGCATATATATGGTGTCTCTATGTGTGTGATGTTAATAGTATTTTTATGTATTGATTTCATTGTTAATTTATGAATATTTAAATATCTCTATTCGTTGTTAAATAATGGCTAGAAATTATTAAAAGTTATAAAATACCAACTCACCCCCTCCCTTCTTAGTCTTTTCCTAGTTTCTAACAATTTTAGCACAAGTATTCCATGTGGCACCGACATGGAACAGCTACACCCTCCATGGATACGTTTTATGTTATGTTGTAGGCTCAAAACAATTAAAGAAATTCTAGCAATGGGAAATTAGCTTACATCTCAAACAATAGTGCATATGAAATGAAAGTTTATTAAATCGTACCAAAATATCATTACAAGTATGCAATCCTTGAGCAAATTTAGCTCCTTGGAGAAATTTCCAACAATAGTGGCAAACGGCTTCTCTTTCAGAACCAAAAATGCTCTCTCTCCACAATTCACCTCACAATACTTTACAAAAGTGCACATGCACAACAAGCATAAATCACAGAGTTTTTCCGTAACCTCAGATTTGAAGTTTTCCTCCTACCTAAATTTATAATCTCTTCAACAATAATGCTATCACAGCCTATAGTTGCAAAGTAGAGGGACATTTTCTCCCTTCTACAAACTACTATTTATAATTCCAAAAAAGAATTCCAAATAGGAGAGTTGTTGAAGAAAAAATCTGCTCCAACAATTTTCATTGGTCAAAATTCATTTTCTTCTCTTGTTGGAGTCATTCAATAGATGAAAATCTTCTCTTCCTCATCTCATCATCTGTTCTCCTGCCAAAAACCAATCAAAATTAAATTAAAATGCAAATCAAAATAAAAAAGACAAAATCTGGAAAACAAAAATCTCCAATCAAAATTTAATTAAATAAATAAATAAAAAGAAACATGTGTTTCTCATTGATCCATGTAAAGATTTAATTGGTTGAAGATAACACAATCGAATAAATTTGCAATCAACTGAGTCTTTGAGAAAATGGAAATACAAAAATTAAATTCAAAAAAATAATTTTGGTTACAAATTTAGAGCTTAATTTTCTGCTAAATGTTAGACTTATTTAATGACCGAATATGGTCATGCAACCACTTTGGAGACATTTTCCATAATTTTATCTATCTAACAAGCGATCCTAGACTTCATTTGGCAAAATAAAACTCAACTTATGAAGTTCTAAAATTATTGAATCAAAACTACAAGAACTCTAAAAAAACTGCTCCATAAACCAAAAATGAAAAATTTCATTAAAATTTCTAATCCTAAACTAAATCAACTAATCTTAATTAAAATTTAATTAATTACAAATTTTATTGAATATTCACAAAGTGATTTAAAAATATTATAATCCAAATTAATTAATTAATTAATTAAATCAACTAAAATAATTACCAGTTAAATTATATAAAAAATTAATTAAAAATTTAATTTATAATTATTTTTTACAAAAACTAATCAATTTTAATCTATTTGATGATGATGATGATGATGGTTAATTTCCACTCAGACCAATATTTGGTCTATCAGACCTAAATAAAAGAGTTATTTAGTTTGATTTAAGATTTTTTTCCTATGCTCAAAAAGCTTGGAGAGAAGCCTCCTGAGCTCACTATAATTTTGACATCTTAAAAGGCTAGGAAGGTCAGTATTGTAGCAAAGATTATGAAATTGAGCTCTAATGTGGTTGTACTCGGGGCACTCTAAGAGGAAGTGATTTTCATCCTCGATGTTCATATTCTCACAGAGATGGCAGATCCTTTCCATCCATGGTGTTTTAGGAACTATCCAACAACCTGTTTCACTATGGAGCTCATGAGAGTTCCTTCTAATCTTGGCTATATTAATTTTCTTCTTCAAGCTAGTTAAAACAGAAAGATACTTTTGATTTTCTAGGGTGGGGTTGATGACCTCCTTATAAACTACTAAATAATAAATTAAAATATATTTTAATATTATTAAAACTGGTTAAAATTACACTTAAAAATGTATTTTATTGGAGATTATTTTATATCAACACTTAAAACGAGGTCATCCGATATCGGAGTATTGGGACTTTATTATATTTCATTCGTTTTATGAAATATAACTATATAGTATGCCACATGCCTACTATATAGTCAGATTTTTGTTTATTTGGTTTCTTATTTAAAAGAGTTATGCCACATGCCTTCTTATAGTTGGTTCAAGACTTTTGGTTATCGGGGAATTCCATTGGAGTATTCGAAGATAAGTATAACGTGGCAATCGAATACTGGAATTTTGGAAATGTGATTTATAAAATTTGGAATTATGATAGAAGGCAAAGGTTATTTCGGAAAAGAGAAGGCTATAAATTTGTGCGAGGTTTGGTCCACATACAACTTAAGTGGGTTTAATGGTTAAGAGCATGTGTTTTCTCTTAAGAGGTCATAGGTTCAAAATCAGAGGGGGTAGAGTATGTATGCTTTTGTAGATTTAGCAGTCAAATCGCTACACGAAGGTGGGTCCCTTGTCCCACAAACAAGGGGGTCTCCTATACCATTTTGGTGTTTGGCTTGGGCGTGACCTTAAAATTGGATAATAATAATAATAACGGTGGGTCTTCCCTCCGGTAACTATAATTCCTGCTTAATTTAACAATCCGATAAAATAAACTACAACTACTTTACAATTTTGAGATTTTAGGTCTAGTAATTTTATTTAAAATTGGGAATTGAGATAAAATAAGCTACAACTACTTTACAATTTTGAGATTTTAGGTCTAATAATTTTATTTAAAATTGGGAATTGAGGTCTTGAAAACACAAAATTTTAAAACTATAATTACTACTTAATTTAACAGTCTGATAAAATAAACTACAACTACTTTACAATTTTGAGATTTTAGGTCTAGTAATTTTATTTAAAATTGGGAATTGAGGTCCAAAACACATATTTTAATTATTCTACAATTTTGTTGCGAATATTTTGTAGGAACATTAGTAACAAATGAATTAATTAGTAAAAAATAACTAGGAATTAATAATTACAATCAATTACTAATTTATTTACAAAAATTAAAATAATATACATTTTTACATGTTTTAGCCCACGTGGTAAACATTATCAAACTTTGGATGAGCACCATTTGCAAACCGTGTAACCAAATGAGAAGAAACAAGTACCGATAGAAACCTAGAAAAATTTCAAACTCAATGAAGCAATGAAAATAGAAATCCTATGAAAATAAAAAAAAATGGCAAAATTGTGGGACACTTAATTAAATAAAAAAATATTCAAAAGGCGATTTAGCAAAAAAATTATGGAAAGGGTCCCCATTATTTGAAATAAATAAGTAAAAAATGGGGGTGTTGAGTTTCACTACAACACTGGCGATACACGAGGACGAACCAATTATCTCTCATTAAAGATAATGAACTTCAATTTACCTAAAGGTTAAAAATAATGGGTCCCACATTAATAAATTAAGCAATATGAGTTCGAAAATATTACTCAAAGCATACTTGTGTACAAATCATGAATCCAAAATTTGAGAAAAATTAATTTTAAAATTACCTCGTATGAGAAATAGAAGAAGGTACAGATGGGAGTTTTTGATAAAGCATACATCAATTTTTATGGATGGTCTCTCACATCACTTCACTCCCAGCAAGCCTGAACAATACCCGAAATAAGTTTTAGTTCATGCCATACAATCATGGCCCCATTGCCGGCAAGCGTCCATAGCCCCAACTATTTTACTTATATTTCTCATGCTTCCTCTTTTAATCACTCTTTTGATAAGCACATTTGCGAAATTTTAGTTTATGATGTACCTAAGTGAAAGAGGTGGGATGGTAATAGAGACTTATGTTAATGGATATAATATTTCCAGAATGTTGACTCCAAAAATATTTCCCTGCGACTATCAATTAGAGGTTTTATAAAGTGGAGGGGTGAGAGGGATCCATTGAGTTAAACTCAGGTCAGCTATTTCCTTGAAAATGTGAACAATATTACTTGTAAAGTATGTGTGTTCTTCCATGAAAACTATTTTAAAGCAAGAAAGCTTCATAATTCGATAAAGATATATCTTTAATGATAAATGAAATTCACTAAAATAGATAGAGTAGATATTTCTCATGTATGCCAACCATTGTTGAGTGAGGAAAAGGCCTTCCACATATATCATGACAGAGTCATCAAAATCAAGCCAAAATGGACAGAAAAAGGAAAAAAATTCCAAATTGAAGCAAAAAGAAACCATTAAACTCCAAAAAATGTAAAAATGAAGAAAGAAAAAACTGAAAGAAGAATACCAAATTTAAAGAACCAACTCCATCAAGATTTAACTATAAAATGTCTCAACAAATGAATAAAAGAATAAAACCATATGTGTGTTTGTCTTATGCTGAAAATCTAGTAAATTTTATCTTATGGAGTTATAAGCGATTAGGCTTCTAAAATTAAAGGGCGAATAGAAGTCATGAGAGATAATAAGCTAAATGAGAAGTCTCTGTCTGCTACAAATTTTCTTGTCTCAAAAGAAATCTTTCATAAAAGCGTCTTAAATATTTTCTGCAAAAAAATGTTTAAGAAAGAAACTAAAGGTTCTGAAACTCCCTTGTTTATCTGATTTGATAAGGAATCATTACTTCTTCTCCAAAAAAATTGAAAGAAAACCAAAAAAAGGAGAATGAGTGCCAAATCATGAGGTGTGCAGTAATTATTGAAGTCTTGCTAAACATGTTTAATATCAACAAAAACTTAAAACAAAACTAGAACTAAATGTAAACAAATGGAAATGAATGAAAGTGGGCATACGAAGCTTACCATTGGAAAATTACGTTTTATCTAACCTTAGAGATATATTATTTTAATTAGAATTAAAAGTATGAACAAGTTGATTTTTTTTTTTGAAATCTTATTGAGCCAAAATCATCATTTATTAAATATGAACTAAGGCAAGTAGTAAACCAGAAGAAAATTAGGATTCATGTTCAAGGAATTGGAAGTAGACCAAATCCATCAGAAATGAGAATGATGATGTGCTTTTGTAGTGATACTTGTTCTCTTTATATTTCATATTTCATGACAACTCCATGGTTTTCATAAAATGTCAAGAATCGAGACCAAGACTCAAACAATGTAATGCATATGTGTATATGGAGAGGTCTTGAAATTTTGCATGCTAAATATAGAGTGATATATCAAAACTCAAATATAAGAGAAATTAAACATGATTTAACCATGATCCATTACCTTAACCTGTTCCAAACTTCTTACCAAATGTTATATTACAATAGTGGCTGCTCAAGAGTGCCTTGAAAAACAAATGGAGACACACACTAAACGATGACTAAGATAATGAAATGGGAATCCAATAGTGAGACAAAGGAAAAAAACATACACAAACCACATGTGATGAAATTTCTCATTATCCAGGAAGATTTCCAAGAAGAGTAAGAAGAATCCCATGTGCACACACTATAAAGAATGTATACCCCCATAGTCACAAAGTCATACCGAGGAATGAATACTTGGATTTGATGGAATTATAATTAAAATACATCCAAGCTCTTGACCACCATGATAACATGCAAGTGAACATATATATACAAAGATAATCAAATAGGACTTCATGTGAGCATAGTGAAAGATCAAAATGAATTGATCAGAGACCTATGAGGATACTTAACCTGATAGTCTAAAATTCTGAGGTTACGAGAGAGTCAAAAGTGAAAGATAAGAGCTCCGATAAAAGGAAGCTCGAAATTAATATTGGATAAAAAAATAATATCAAAAATCAAATATGATAATAGTTCAATATGACTTACGAGATTTTGAGATCAAGGAATTTGAGCAGATAAAATAAAATAGGCCTTGTAGATCTCAGAGAAATACCTCAGAAAGTGTTTTCAAATGATTCTGATATAACATAAATCCAAGAATCCGATAAGCCAGAAAGTGAAATTTTTAGGAAAGATCTCAGAAAAATGAAAAGCAAAGGATCAAGATTCCAAGATTCATCAATTAGAGGGTCTGAGTCACTTTAGAATAAAGGAATATGACTAAAGGGAAAACAATATAAACAAGTGTGATGCAATGGTTCAACTCAACTCGACAATTTGTAAGATTCGGAATGGGAAAAGATAAAATCATGGATAGAATTATTTTATGAATTGCTGTAAGATTTTGGGAAAAAAAATCTTTGCTTATGGGCCTTTTTTATTTTAAAATGCGAGAATTTTTAGGTCCACGACAAATCTAAACAAGGAGTGGCTAAGCGTTCAATTTTAGCTACATTAACGATTATTAGCTCATCTCATGTATTTGTGAATGTTACACTAGAATTTGTCATCGTGACATTTAGCTGTCTATATGGGTTCATCATTACCTATATTATGCTCCCTTAGAGGTCCAAAACCGTAAAGTTCCTAAACCAAGTCTTGGAATTGGAGAAAAGCTTATTAAAACCCTTAAAAGCCTAACTTCGCACTTTTCCTAGTCATTGCCTGCAGTACCGCAGTTTCTTGCTCTATAACCTGCGGCACATCCTGCACGTTCTACTTATTAAAATGGCGGACCCCCGTAAAAGGTAAAATAAAAGAAAAAGTAAGTTCTAGAAGCCCAACTAGTCGAATATTCTCCCAGCTGGAGACTTCTAGAAGCATAATCTGGTTGAGCTTCAATCCCTCCATTCATGAACCTCTATCCCTTCATTAAAGGAGTTTATCCCTTGGTATTTGGAGCTTGATCCCTTCATGAAAGGAATTTATCCCTTTCTTTTTGGAACTGAAACTACCTCCCTTCTGCTATAAATTGAGATCATGTTATAGTCTCAAGGGTACTTAGAAATTGGTTGTTTTGAGGTTAATTACTGAAGAAATCATACTCTCTTTACTTGGCATAATCGGCATGAGAACGATCACATACTCATCTCAATAGATTCATGCTAGTTCAGAGGGGTGAAGGCTTGTCAAACCGATGGAAAACGGTTGTTCAGGACCTCGGAAGAACTTGTATGACATCAAGTTGACAAGGTTGTAAGGTTACTTCTTATCATACAAGTTAATACAAATGGATTCTATTTTCTCATTAAGTTGTTCATGTATCTATTAAGTAATTTAATTCTTGGATTCCTTGATCACTGAGATAGATTAGTGTTTCTGAATTATTATATCTTGTAGGTGATTTTAATCCTTTTTTCTGTCATTGAATGCAGGTCTTACATGTTGAATTGACCTCTGTTGGAGCGATTGGATTGAAGATTACAGCAAGCGTTGGAATTTAGGTAGGAGCATCTCCTCTTACTTAGTTAATCAATAATTCTGAATCACAAACTATCTAGAGAAAATGGTTTGCATTTGGCTTTTTGTTTCTAGATGTCCTTAGGATACTAGGGAGATCGTTCTTGTCCACAAGAAGGATTTTATCTGCATAACAAAATGGCGACTCCATTGGGGAGATATGAACTTAGTTTTCTTTTTCATTTTCAGTTTTATTTTTGAAATATTTCTTTGATTTTGATTAGTTCAAAACTGGGTTGGGTAGATCACTCATTAGATTCCCTGAATGTAAATCTGTATTTTTGTTTTTTCTGTGTTTTTTCCTGGCTTTCACACTTTTTGTTTAAAAACAAAGCAGTAGACTCCGCAGATTTTAGTGAAAAAAAATGCGGTACCGCACCTTGTTCCATTAAAAACTGCGGACTTCTAGAAAATTTTGAAAAAATAAATATTATGTTTTCAGGAGTGTAATTACTTGATTCCCTATAATTACCCCAACTTGTTTTGACTGTCAAATACTTTTGTGTGTTTCTCTCAGCAATTTATGTGTTTGAAGTGATCTTTTTAGCTGATTTGCACTTTATGAGTAAGTGTTTGCCCTGTCTTCTTGTTGCTCTGAATCAAAAAATTTTATATACCTCAGCAAATTGGTATGTTATTATTTTTGTGTTGAGCCATTGAAATTGAGGCAACTCATGCTTTTATGAAAATTCGATTTTATTTTCATTTGCAAATTTAGAAAACCTTTTAGCTTGATACAGTCTGAATTTCACTTAAAACCATTATTGGATGTTTTTGATTTCTTGCTGAGATAAGCAGAAAGTTCTTGGTTAGATTACAGACTGAGCATAAACATCCTCAAAAAAATTTAGATAGAGTTCAAGATTATAATTTTCTTTTAGTTTTGAATTTTATGATTTTAAGAGTTTAGTTTTCTTTTGGAAGAAGTTTGATTATAGTTTCTGATTTGAGTGTTATAAGGAATTTCATTTTGAACAAGTGATATTTTTTCTGTGAAATTGAGTTCTTCGAAGTAGTCTTCTTTTAAAAGTTTCTTGTTTATCAAAGAAAGAATTGATGTTTTGAAAGTTATTGAAATCTCCCAAATCTTTCCTCTAAATAGGTTTCATTGAAAAGAAATTATTTTCTTTTCATATAGATGCATTTTAGCGTATTTTTGAGTCGGGTCATTACATATCATCGAAGTTCACTTCTATACCTTTTGACCTAAGAAAAAACAAAACAAAAATTAATACTTAATTAAAATCAATCTAGAATTTTTGATATTTTCTAGGGCTCTTTTCCACCAACATAGCTCAGGCTAGTGTCTTGGAATATGTTGTAGTTAACATTCCAAGGCAGTTCAAACAAACAAGTAATAAATATTGCGGTAGGAAAATCCAATTGTAGCATGTATGCTTTGGGAAGCTCCTCCTAAAGGAGTTAAGCACGAGATCATGTCCGAACCAGTGAAGTAATCATACCTATCTCATTGAGAAAGATAGAATATGTGCACGTATTAAAAATGGTAAACCTTAGATAGACCATTGTCTAGGAGCCTGGGGTCACTTTTCGATAAACCTTGGATTATGTCAAGGAGACTTCAATGGGATTGAGCTTGTTACTCTTCCCTTGTGTGTATATCGGATCGTAGATTGTCCCCCCAGGTATATGTGTTCCCGTTGGTGACCTTAGTGGCCATAAACTTTAGGATTCTTTCCCAAGGTGACGGTGGAGGGAAGGTCCCATTGTTCCTGGAGCAGACATAGACTAGACTCTCTTGGACTCTCTGGAGGGTAATCTTCACTCGAGATGGTTTAGGTGGAGAAACTTGCACCGGTTTGTTTCATTAAGCAGGTTGCCAGGGTAACTGTTCCAACTGCCATTTATGCATTAAAATTCTACGATGTTGGATTTCATCACAACTAGTGTTTTTAGTGTGGGAATCTACTGTTTGTGTGTGGATTGATCTCTTAGATTTTGTAGGCATATGATCAATTTGGTTGTTTCCTTAGAGACTTTAGGATTTTTTATGGAAATTTTCTTTGATTTCATGCGATTAAAAGTTTTAATCGTGGCTGAATTACCAAGACAATCACATAGAATGCAGGGGAAACCCCCTAAATATACACCAAGCCAATTAGAAAGACTTAAATCTGAAAAAGGACAAACATCAGGAACTGGATCAACAGAACAGGAAGAAACATCCATAATTATCCATCCTGATTATGAAGTAGATCAACCGCAAACAACAGAGTATACTCCTCAGAAAATTTCAATCTCCGAACTAGCTGAACTTGCTTCTACAACAAGTGAATTATCATCTACTGAACCTGAAATTTCTGAGCCAGAAACTGAACTTGCTACGTCTGAGCCTACTTTAGAGTTAGTTACTTCGACCTCTGATCATCCTGATTCACCTGGAGTGAAGAATCAAATCACAGAAGATCTTCCTCCTGGTCTCATTAGTATTGAAGAAGTTGTTCTTCCTTCAGCTCAGGAATCTTTAAATCTTAGAGAACATGAATCAATTTTTTATAGTCCTTTTAGACAAGAAGCTTGGTACTCTTCATTGATATAATTTCTACAGAACGTTGGTTTGAATTATTCGCCACCCCAAATTCCTTTTCCTTCTACACCAAGAGGTTATAGAACTCCATTAAACATGTCTAGTGAGTCATCCATGTTTTTTGAATCTCCAGAAATATATTTGTATGGTGGTCCGTCTGTTACTGCAGGATACCAGTCACTCTCTGGTACTTTTTCAGGGGCATCTCCTTTTCTCGATAAATGTACACCATCATCTGTTCCAAATGAATCAAATACCAGAACTTTGAACAGTGAACAAGTTTATATGATGTCTGGAAACATTCCAAACCTTAGCCCTCAAGGTATTAATTTATCGCTTGGGGGGAAACCTCAAGCTAGTAATTTACCACCTGGGGGGCAACCTCAAGGTCAGTACATACCTCAGGGTCAATATCAACCCCAAGGATAGTACATGCCTCAAGGTCAATACATACCTCAAGGTCAATATCAACCCCAAGGTCAGTACCCAATTCAGGGTTCACAACCTCCTTTAGGACAACAGTTCTACTCAGAACAACAATTGTTACAAGGAGGTGGAAATTATCCAGCTAATTACCAGCCATATGTTCAACCTTATGTTCCTTATTATATACAACCTTTAATGGGACCCTCATATCCCGGAGTAAATATGGTGTGGGATCCATCCCAAGTTTAACAAAATTTGCAGCCAAATGTGCAAGTACCTTATTATCAACCTGGACAACCAATTGGTTATAATCAAACCCAACAACCAGTCCAGCCTACTATTCAAATACCTGCATTTGGTACTATTCAGTAGCCTGGTCCGAGTACACCTAGAACTATGCCACAAACTGCTACTCCAACTTCTGTTCAAGCTACCATGCCTATTCTTGGAGTATCTGCAACTCTTGTTTCTACTGCCCCTCAAATCGTTCAGTTTCCTTAATTTTCTTCTCCGTAGCCTAGACCTACAATTTAGTTTACTGTTCAGATGCCTGTAGGAAAACCTAGTACAAGTACAGTTATAACAAGCCAACCTTAGTTTATCTATCAACCGTATCAAGGGCAATATCAATATGGACTTGTTCCACAAAATTCAGTATAGAAATAGCCGTATCCTGGCTATACATATCAAACACCTTTTCAACCCCAGTATGGTCTGGTTAATCCTGGCTATCCAGGGGACATTCCGATTTCGAATGCACAGGCTATTCCAGGGTATCCTAGATATCCTCCTCCTGGAACTGGTATAGTTTCACAAGGTTATCAATTTAATCAGCAGGACCCTAACCGTCGGTTGCCATTCATAACAACTTTGGATTTACTTGATTTATCACGCCTTATGAATGATCCCATATATTATCTTCCGTATTGGCCGCAAATTCCAAATAAGTTGCCCAGTGATATCCCAAAGTTTGAAGGAAAATCAGGAGAGGAACCTTCTAACCTTCAATTAAGACTTTTTCAGAGAGCGTTGATAGGATTAGCAGATAAATGGTACATTGAACTACCACGAGACTCATTTAACAATTTCATTGCCTTAGCAAACTACCTTCTTAAATCATTTCCAGTTGCCAGTCAGATACGACAATGGCACGAAATTTCTAACTTCACTAAAACAATATACGTCTACATACATATCAGATCACATACATGAATGGAGACGTAGAAGACGTTTGGTGAAAGTTTTTATTTCGGATCAAATCTTGGAAGAATGGTTTATAAAATCATTACTACCAAAAATCATTGAATATGTAGCAAAAGAAGGAGTTGTTACAGAATAACAAGTCATTTCTCAAGCTCAATACCTTGACCTAGTATATACACAGTCAGGTACTTTGTACGAGAAAATTCCAGATTTAGTGCGTCCTGGTCAGATAATAGCAACTCCCTCAGGGTCTCATGCCACTGATGGTGTGATCGGTTCAGTTAGTACTACTAAGAGTAAGAAGAAATCTTCCAAGATTACTTCTTCTATAATAAATTTACCCAATGCACCAAAAGAGGATTATTCCCTTGAAACTTCTGTCAACATTCACATTGTAGATTCATCTACAACTAAGTCTAAATTTGGAAATAAGAAGAAAGGGAAGAATAAAAGTAAGCAGAATTCATCTCCCAAAGGAAAAACTGAGAAAAATGTGTTGTTTGATGATAAACGAAAACCTCGTTATCCTTGTCTTATCTGTGATGAGGATCATTTCACTAAGGAATGTCCGCATAGGTATGAGGTATCTAAGTTTGTCAAAGTTTCACCCACGCCGACTATCTTGAAAGATCCTTTTCCTGTTCAAGATGGAAAAATGATTGGATATTCTTCTAATACATCAACAGATATTTTGATGATGTCTCAAGTAATGGTTGCGACTTGATCGCAAGACTATGGAAGTAAAAATCCTGTTACTAGTAAAGAAGTAGAAAATTATAATTCAGTAACAGCTATACCTCTTCCAGTTTTTGATCCACTTCATATCGAGAAACCCAATATTGATTTAGTAATTAAAATACCTACTAAAGGTGTACTTCAGAAATCAACTTCCAATCCACATGCGAGCTGCTTAGAACTACAACATTGTTGAGGATTTAGCAATATCTCCTTCAGCGATGTCGGCCTTAGAAGTGCTGCAATCATTTCCAGCACAAAGGAAATTACTCTTATCAGCTATTGGAGCTGTAGATCTTCAAGATTCCAACCTCATAGTCTTCGATTTAGAAAAATTTACACTGTGACTCCCTCATCAAATGGCTTTTTAGATTCCCGTACTAGTCAAAAACAAGCGTTTCTTTCATACTGTAATTGATGAAGGAGCATCTACGTGTATTATGTCGTTAAACTATTGGAAATCGTTTGGTTCTCCGACATGTAACCAATCTCCGAAAATTCTCAAAGCTTTTGATGGAAGAGGATTCCATCCATATGGAATTTTGCAGGATCTACCTATAGAGGTCGAAGGTAAAATTGTTAATTTAGATGTGGAAGTCGTTGATGCCCCTCTATATTACAACCTTCTTCTGGGTTGAAGTTAGTCTTATACTATGACTACTGTCGTGTCATCAATATTTTGATTAATCATGTTTCCTCATCAAGGAAAGATTGTGAAAATCGATCAACTCTCATATTATTCGTCTGACCCAACTTCTATGGATAGTATTCAACATGTTGGAAAATTGACTATCCCTTATGAGGATGTTGGAGTAGGTTTAATTAAAGATTCCACCTTAATGGGAACTTTTTCTATGCCTCCACCTAATGTACCACGTACTATTGCTAATATCAATATGATTACATCAAGCACTATTCCATTTGATGACCCTTGGATAGTGCCTTTAGAGTCAGAACTGGATTCTTTCAATGACGAGATGCCTTGGAGTCCTTTTGAGATAGCATATCAAGCAGTACAGTCATTTTCCAATCATTCATCAACTGATGATGATTCAATGAATGTGATCACTGAGAAATCATTTTCACTATCAAGCTCAGCTATAACATCAATTCCTGATCCTTTTCAACAAGTGTTTCATACCGATGAAAGGATTCGTGAATTCTTGTCCATAAATGAATTACCATGGGATGATCTTCATCATAGTTCATCATTTTTACCTGAGATTGATAGATTTGAAAATAATTTTTCATCTATTTTTACAATTGGCTATGTCAAAGAACCCCAGAGTCCAATATCGATTACAAATTCGGATTCTAAAACCAATTTGGGAAATATTTCTTCAACGATTCCCATTGACATATTAGTTAAACTAGGAGTTATTGAAAACATTCTTATAGGTGCTTCTTGTACGTTACATGAAATTACTACATATAAAGCCCTATTTCAAGAATTTCGTGACATATTTTCCTGGTCTTATGAAGAAATGCCAGGAATTGATCCCAACATTGTCATTCATGAAATAAAACTTACCTGGATTCTAAACCTATCAGGCAAAGATTACGTCTGATACATCCATGAAAAGTTGTTGCTATTAAGGCCGAAGTTGAGAAATTAATGAAAGCATGTTTTATTTATCCAATCTTGTTAACAGATTGGGTATCTAATATCGTTCCTGTTACTAAAAAGCAAGGGAATATAAGAGTATGTGTCAATTATAGGGATATTAACAAAGCTTGTCCAAAAGACAATGATCTAACTCCCTATATCGACAAAATCATTGGTGATTGTGTCGGAAATGAAATGTACTCATTTATGGATGGATTTTCCGGGTACAATCAAATAAAAATAGTCCCTGCTGATCAAACAAAAACAACATTCATTTGTCCTTGGGGAACTTTTGCTTATTGTAAACTACCCTTTGGATTAAAGAATGCTGGTGCAACTTTTCAAAGGGCCATGTCTTATGATTTTCATGACATTAAACACATTGTGCAGCCTTATCTCGAAGATTTACCCGGTCATTCATTGCACAGGGAAGATCATCCTACTCAATTAAGAGAAATTTTTATGAGATGTAGGCATTATAATATTCGATTGAATCCTCTCAAATGTGTTTTTTCTGTGCAATCTGGTCGATTGCTGGGATTTCTTGTTTCCAAAGAAGGCATTCGTGTCGACCCATTGAAGTTTGAGGCTATTATCAATTTACCTCCTCCTTCCACACTTCGCCAACTCCAAATTTTGCAAGGGAAAGTAAACTTTCTGCGTAGATTTATCCATAACTATGCTGAGTTAGCAAAAGGTTTTGCCAAGTTGTTGAAATGGAATGTTCCTTTTATTTGGGATGAGATCACTGATCGATCTTTTGATGCTTTGAAACATGTGTTGACCCATGCACTGTTATTGCATCCACCAAATTATAGCCAGGATTACGTTTTATACTTAGCAGCCTCTGATTCCACCATTGGAATGGTATTAGTTCAAGAAGATGAATTCCACAATGAGCACATGATTTACTATCTCAGTTGGAATCTCAATCCGACTGAAATTAAATATTCGCATGTGGATAAATTGGCCTTGGCAGTAGTTCAAGCTGTCCAAAGATTTCATCATTACATTTTGTTACGAAAAAAAACTATGATATCTAATTGCAACCTGATGATGTACATTTGCAATCAACAATTACTCGGGGGTAAATTCTCCAAATGGATTGTAATCCTTCAGGAGTTTGATTTAGAATTTGAAAATCCAAATCAAAGAAATCATTGGTGTTCGCCGAACTTATGTGTGACTTCCCAAATACTGAGACAAAAACTATGGTGGAGCATCCAATTGCTGATGAATATTTGTTTCTTATCAGTACGTTAGATCCATGGTATGGAGATATCGTCATTTATCTCGAAATCAAAACCTTTCAGCCTGAACTCTCACGTTCAAATCGATGAAAGATACGTTACCAATCTTAGCAATACAATATTTTTGGAGACACCCTTTATCGTCGTGGTGCGAATTCTATATTTCGACAATGTTTAACTCATGAAGAGGCTGAATTTTTTTTCAATGACTACCACTCTAGAGCGTGTGGTGGTCATATGTCTGGGTATGCCACAACCCAAAAGATATTGCACGCTAGTTATTTTTGGTCATCATTATTCAAAGATTGTATTCTTGCGGTCCGAAAATGCCACAACTATCAGATATTTGATCGGAAGATGTGTGCACCACCAGTTCCTCTTCACCCCATAATTGTTGTCGGTCCTTTTGAAAAATGGGGCATTGATTTCATTACATGGAACCCTCACTTGGCCGGGGGACATGGGTATATTATTCTCGCAGTAGATTATTTTACCAAATGGTCTGAGGTGATGCCTACATTTGCAGCAGATGGAAAAACTGCAGCTACGTTTGTATTCAATCATGTAATTTCTCGTTTTGGTCTACCCCAAGCTATTATTACTGACCATGGGAGCCATTTTTGAAACATTATGATCACCTAACTTTCCGACCAACTCGGCCTGTGCCATGATAAATCTACTCCATATTACCCACAGACTATTGGTCAGGTTGAAGCCATTAATAAAGTTTTAACCACCATGATTAAAAGGATAATTGGAATTCATAAATCAAATTGGCATACCATGATTTTTTCAACACTTTGGGCATATCGAACTTCAGCAAAAACTGCAACAGGGTTCAATCCCTTTTAACTGGTTTACAGTTTAGAAGTTGTGTTACCTATTGAATGTGAAAGACCGTCACTCCAATTAGCCATAGAGTTACTACCATCTACCTCTAAAGAGGAAAAATGCTTTTTTTACTTAGCACAATTAGATGAGACTCGGTGCACCGCTGCATTAGTAGCCGAAACTCATAAAAAACGCCTTAAATCTCAGTATGACCGAAGTGTTACACCTCGTGTTTTTTCAAAAGGTGACTTAGTCTTGGTATATGATCAAGCTAACGATAAGCTAGGAGCTGGGAAATTTGAACCAATGTGGCATGGTCCTTATATTGTCAAGCGAGTGCTTGCAAAAGGGGCTTATGAATTGACTGATTATGACGGGGTCTCTTTAGATAAACCCAAAATTGGACTTTATCTGAAGAGATATTATGCTTGATTCTTGTGTAAAGATCTCACTTGTACATTAGTTATTTTTCTAGTTAGATGCCTTAGATTAGATGAGTATGTCTAGTTTAAGTTTTCTTTTACTACTATCACTGCTTATCTTGATTACTCTTGATATTTCAGATGTCAACATCCCTTCAAACATAAATTGGTTTTGCTGATGGTGCCTGTCGTAGTACATGAAATATTTCTTACGTATCCTGGGTTATTTATTCACCCATTGATGAGTTATTTTATATGCATGGGGTAAGCCTTGGTCAAACAACGAATAATGTTGCAGAATATAGCGCAGTGATTGAGTTATTGTCTGATACCATTTCATTTGGCATTCGACGTTTGATCATTAGGCTAGATTCTAAACTCATTGTATTACATTTAAATAGGGTATACAGAATTAAAAATCCAGTGTTATTGAGATTATTTTTGAAGGTTCGTCTCTTGGAAAGGAAATTTGATTACATTGAATATCAACACATTCCAAGAAATTTAAATACATTGGCTGATGCATTAGCTAATAGTGTTATAAATATACATTTTCAACATGAAAATAGTAAACCAAAACAACATTCGATATATGTTGAAAAATATAGCCAAGGAAAGTAGTAATATCATATATAGGAGTTTTTGTTTTCAAAAACATTACATCATTTGTAATCATAGGTTTAAAACACCTTATGATCTGAAAGATAGTGATACAAAAAAAAATACAATAGTCCACGATGATCATCCACTATTCGTGGTGATGATCATGGTAGTCAACTATCACCCATGCCACCTTGCACAGGAATCTCCTAAACTGGCCAAGAACACTAGTAACGTGTCTCTGGAGACGAAGAGGAATATCATCCATCAATGTCTCTAGGATATCTGTAGTCAACCTCTCTAGGTTGTGCTCCAAGTCAGTAAGGATTTATGGTGCCTGATTTTGTGGCTGTACAGCAGGCTCTGTTGGCTTCCTTTCGAAGCAACGAAGAGTGGTTGGCCTTCGTGGAACAACATCTGCATTTAAAATTTTGTTATCAGTATTGGAAAATCAAAAAACAAAATAAAAATTAGAGTTAAAACACATCAAAATGATTCATTTACCTGATTCATCCCATTGTGCCCCTGGAGGTAAGGACATCTTGGGATCACCTTAGAAATCTATGCCTGCATACAGGAAATCCTCAATAGCAAAGAGTTGGTTCTGAAGCCAATGAAAATATGTTGGAGTGAATCAAACTACCACACAACCATCGCCACCATGGCAGGAGATCAGTGCAACCCAGCGTACCATACGAGGCTCTTTAGGTTCACCAGGATCAACAAAGATCAGTTGAGGGGCGAGGGATGGAATCCTTTCCAAAGCAAAAGAAACCAAGATGGCACTATACCCAAAGTTTTTCAACTTTGAGTTTTTTTCTCTAGTCAATTGGCCTTTCATATTGGCCAATACCCCTTCACACCAATTGAAAATGGTACCTCTATAACATTCGACTGATGTCTGCATCTAAGACTTGGTAGCCACATGGGAGTTGCGCTCCCACACAACCTGGTCATGGTGAACGCAATGAATTTAAGATCAAGATGAAGGATAGTCTTTATATCTATACGGTTATCTTTGGGATCAACTTCTTCACTGCAAAACTCTTGTTTATAGCTAGCAATAGGTAGGCCACCTTGCTTAGCTCCGAACAAAGAAATATGTTCACCACTTTTGGATAAACCAGTGAGAAAATAAATGTCTTCAAGCTCAAGTTATAAATTTTTATCACCGATGATAAAACATTTTTCTTGGACGTCCCATTTGTTCACCATCCAGGTCATTAGCTCCACTTGCGCCCTCATGCCCTAAATTGCCCAGAATTTGTACAATCCACAATTTCTCAACACACGCATTGTGGTCGAATTATTCATAGCCGCATCGTCTACCTCTTCGGTCTCACATTCTCTCCACTCCAACATTGTGGAATAATCTGAAAATGGACACATTTGAAGGTTAGAAGCTTTTAGAGTGAGAATTTTTAACCATTTTTTAGAGAATTTAATAAATTTTATTTTCTCACGGTGCCTCCGCAATTTTTATATAGAGACAGTGTGGACCCCTGCATGCGCTCTTCATAAAAACCATGGTAGCCCGATAATTTTCCTTTAGGAAAATTATCAGGGTCCACAGGTAACCAATACATGATCTGCGGACCCCCGAGGGCAAAATTTTGAACCTTTTTTCCCCTCAAAAAATGATCTCAAAACTTAAAAAGAGAATTTAAATGGATGAAAATGAATAGAAGAGTGTTGTGGATTACCTGGATTCGATGATTTTCGATTTGAGCGGTCAGTTCTCACGTTATCACCTCCAGAATGTTTTTTGCCAAAAGCTCTCAACTTCTAACTCTGAATATAAAAGGTGAAAATGACTTTGTTGAATTGATTTTTATAAGATTTTTTGAATGAATAAAATATTATTTTATTTGTTTTCCACTTCAAAAATTTATTTTTCAAAAAGTTTTTACTTATTGAAAACATGTATGTTTACTTTTTTGAGTTTATGTGCAAAAAACAGGTTTTTTCGGGTGAAAAGAATTATTTTGATGATGAGTACACTTTTATCACTTTTTCAAGCTCTTTAAAATTACAAAAAAGTGAAACCATGGAGTTCTCTTTTAAGCCCTTTTCAGACTCTCTAAACATGAAAATATTGTCGAGTACTTGACTATTCGAACTCGTTAAAAGAAATGAACAATCGTCCTTTCAATATAAGTTTACCCCTTTTCCGGACTGAAATGGACTATTTACGAAAAAGGTATACGTTGACTAAGCATGGTCAATAGAGTTCTCTCCTGCATTATTTTATCTTTTTTTGGGCTTAAGAGACTAAATTTACGAAAAATTACACCCACGGAGTTTTCTTAAGTTTTTCTTCTGACTCCCTAAAACTGAAAGACACCGAGTTTCACCTATACTGGACTCGTTAAAACTTAACAGTAAAGGACATGTCAATTACAAACAGGAACGAACCATTCCTTCTTAGGGTTCGATTTTAATACTAAGTTGGACTCATCCGAAGGATGAGCTTATACAACAAGAAAATGTTATCCTCCTCAAGCTTGTCAAAAATAAAGAAGTACTTGCCAGAAATGGTGGGGGGAAAAGAGAGAAAATTAATCCAGTTGTCACACTTTGATCCAAAAAGCAGTATACCACTCTTGACCATGACACTTTTATTACACTCATACCTGGGTTGGGAAAATCCTTCGACCAAAAGTTAATCAAACCACATTGAAAGTCTTCAGCCGATTTCTGGGTATTAGCTTTAGGTCAATTTATTACCAAACCATCTGTAGTGTCAGTATGTGTTCAGGAGGAAAGTTTAAATAAACCATTCATTGCAAAAATTTGTCACCATTTGCGTTGACCATCCCTGAGTCAGTCCTTGCTAAAAATTTCTTTAAAACTTGATCTAATGGTTTCGTGTCGTGGGTTTTCCTACGACTGGTCACTTTCTATCGACAACAGCTCATCATCTAGAAAGTTGATCTAGAATCCTATCAGTACCTTGGGATCTGCATGCCCTAATGGTAGGTTTATCGCCTTCGACGACAAGTTGCACCATTAACCTTTGATCGAATAATTTTGTGAAGTGTTCGACTTCAAATCATTCATTCACACTTCATGGATTGTACTGAGTACTTTGAGAGCCATTGTCATTATTGGTGGTTTCTCTCACACTTGTAAACAGTTGACATCATTGACTAGCAATCAAGTGGTTTCTACCATGTTCGACTTCGACACAATCAATCACATGGATAGAATCATACTAGTTCGGGAAGCAGAAATCAAGACGCTGGATCTAGTTTCTACCATCCAGGCTGCGAGGAGTTTTATTATTCATGATACAATAGACTATTTACGGCAAATGGTTGCGACCATGTTGTGTCTACTATTGATGTAATTCTAAAATCATTTCTATATTAGAACAAGTGGTTAGTTTTGATCTAAGTATGGGAATGCCTACCTCAGCGATGATATACATATATATGTTTGCATTGAATGTTTTTACAGGTTTCAACCGGTACTCCTGCAACCCAATCCTCGAAATGATAAAGCACTTCACTCTTCAGAACTACTTCAAAATTCGCACTTTAGGGGGCAATCTGTTACACTAAAATTTGTCACCATGACATTTAGCTATCTATATGGGTTCATCATTACCTATATTATGCTCCCTTAGAGGTCCAAAACTGTAAAGTTCCTAAACCAAGACTTGGAATTGGAGAAAAGCTCATTAAAACCTTTAAAAGCCTAACTCCTCACGTTTCTTAGTCATTGCCTGCGGTACCGCAGTTTCTTGTTCTATAACCTGTAGCACATCCTGCACGTTCTGCTTATTAAAACTGTGGACCCCCGTAAAAGGTAAAATAAAAGAAAAAGTAAGTTCTAGAAGCCCAGCTGGTCGAATATTCTCCCAGCTGGAGACTTATAGAAGCATAATATGGTCGAGCTTCAATCCCTCCATTCATGAACCTCTATCCCTTCATTAAAGGAGTATATCCCTTGGTATTTGGAGCTTAATCCCTTCATGAAAGGAATTTATCCCTTTCTTTTTGAAACTGAAACTACCTCCCTTCTGCTATAAATTGAGATCATGTTTCAGTCTCAAGGGTACTTAGAACTTGGTTGTTTTGAGGTTAATCGCTGAAGAAATCATACTCTATTTACTTGGCGTCATCGGCATGAGAACGATCACATACTCATGCCAATAGATTCATGCAAGTTGAGAGAGATGAAGGCTTGTCAAACTGATGGAAAACGACTGTTCAGGACCCTAGAAGAACCTGTATGACATTAAGGCAACAAGGTTGTAAGGTTACTTCTTATCATACAAGTTAATACAAATGGATTCTATTTTCTCATTAAGTTGTTCATGTATCTATTGAGTAATTTAATTCTCGGATTCCTTGATCACTGAGATAGATTAGTGTTTCTGAATTATTATATCTTGCAGGTGCTTTTAATCATTTTTTATGTCTTTGAATGTAGGTCTTACATGTTGAATGACCTTTGTTGGAGCGACTGGATTGAAGATTACAGAAAGCGTTGGACTTTAGGTAGGAGCATCTCCTCTTACTTAGTTAATTAATAATTTTGAATCACAAATGATCTAGAGAAAATGGTTTGCATTTGGTTGTTTGTTTCTAGATATCCTTAGTATACTAGGGAGATTGTTCTTGTCCGCAAGAAGGATTTTATCTGCATAACAGTGAAGCAAGGAAATATAAACAGAAGCAACAATATAAAATGCCCATATTTTGATGAAACAATAAATAATTCCCTAGACATGTTGAATATTAATCACTCGATTTATTTCTAAATCTAATCCAATCTCCAAATATAGTCAACGAAGACCTGCAAAAGAAGCCAAAACATAAATAAGAAGTAAATTATGAAAAGAGAAATGGACAACAGATGCAGATGAAAATGTCAATGCATACTTTGAAGAATTCTTGTTGTAAATTTACCTTATATATCTCCAATTATCCCATGCATTTCTTAAAATTTTCATATGTTCAAAATCATCTATTTATTTAATTAAAATGCTAATTAATGAGCTTTCAATTTGCACTCGCTTCATAATAACAAGAGTGGGAAAAGTGATCATATAGGAATTTCTTGTGAATTGAAAATTGGATATTCTAAAAATTGTCAGGCTATAGTAATTATTTGAAACTTCACCATATATGATTTTATAACAAAAGCATTTTCAACAATGTGATGAAATTTTGAAAAAGCAATACAATCAAGCGAATCGCAAATGTGTATGATCTGATGATATAAGAACTTTGATATGTTCTAAGCCACTTTGTCATAAAATTAAAGGGAATTCCAAGGGAAAATATTGGGCTCATTACTTAATGAAAGTATGCAATAACAAAATAACTACAAACAAGAAATGAAACTAAATCTAAACTAATTTATTGCTAATCCTAACTGAATAAAAGGAAACATGACTATGTATAGTTATACTTCCAATATAAAAAGTCTCTCATTTTAACTAATGTATGTATGTACAGGTCAAGCATTAGTAACAAAAATATAAATATAATTAAACTAACAAAACTAAATCTGAATGCATAATGTAAATTTATTGCTAACATATTTACATAAAGCAACTAATTTACAATCACCTTCGCTTGAAATGCCATTTCTAGCTGAATTTCAATTGGATCATAGAAATCTGGATGGATTCCCATTAATGATTAGAAGAGTTTCAAAGGAGAGGATAACATGCCATATTGAAGAAATGTACTTTTAGATACATTTCCCTACATGAAATTGTCAGTATTATGTACATATGTTAAATTATTAACAATATTCAGTGTAGGAAAACTTTCCAAATGTATTTCAAATGTGTCAATGGAATATGGATGGAAGTTTGATAGATTCAATGAAAGATCATTAATTGAATCATGAATATAACAATGAACCTCAAATATTCATTCAAGTGTATACAAGAATATGCATTATTCAATAACATAACAAGGAATATCATAGCTCATAATCCAAATATGCATAACATTTATACTTATATATGTGTTATAAAGATTGGAAACTAAAGGGGGGACTTCCACTCTCCACCCAACCATAGGCTAGCTATACTACAACTTTCTTGGAATTGACCACCCTTGAGCTGGATCCATAGTTTGAGGGGTTTCTTTCTCGAGGAATTCACATTGAACGTTTGGCTCAACACTCAGATGATGAAATATATTTCCTTGGTAGCTTATCAATTGTTATCCTATAGTAAGCACCAAAATAACCCACTCATCCCTTTGAGCCCCCCACTGACCATTCAAGAAAATTCAAATAGCCTAATGGTCTCATCACATAAATATATGGAATCGAACCCAAATATCTAAGCACAAGTTCATTCGAAAACTCCAACACTTCTCCTTGTGATCAACGACCAAATTCTAGAATTTTGCAACCTACATCTAGGTGATCCTCTATACCACTCATTGCATCCTTCTCCCCTGTGAGTTCCATTGCATATTTACCCATTTTCTCTATTTATTTCATTTCCCTTCCCCGTGTTACTTCATGTAACTGAGTGAGTGCTGACCCCCATCCAATATCATTGCTAAGAATAGAAAATATATGAGTATTTTCCCCCATCCAATCACATATATTTCCATCTGTGATGTGGTGGTTTGATCAACTATGCTACTTCTTCAACTTTTAAGGGTGAGGGGTGTCATCCTCCACTTCTCCACTCTCTCATGGCAACATTACATTCTATCAGGAAGATGTTTGGGTGGTTGTGAAACTTCCTCCATCATCAGGGGTAAGTAGATTTTCATATAGCCTCAATCCAAGAGGGAGATGGGGATGTGCATGGTCCTCTTCCCACACTGCCAAATTCCATCTCATAACTTCTGTCAATGGCAAGTGGGTGAGTTGGCTAGTAAGAATGTTAAGAACTTCAATGTGGCCAACTATGGATTTCAAGGAATTCTAGCAAGCATACCAATTTTACCCCTAAGTTGTGGATCAATAAGGCACTCTATCCTTCAATAATCATTTAATTAGTTTTAAATGATTAATATTAATGTTTAATCAACATATCATCCAATCATGGTTCTCCATGCTCGCATTTCATTCATAATTTAATATTTCAAAAAGAGTGGCAAGGTGTTGGATGTCACAAGGAAACCTAAGGAAAGGTGCATTTTTACCCAAACCCGCATAGGATCATATGGGTATATATAACAAAATTATTATGAAAGTCTCCTCAAAGAAAACATAATATTTACCCTCTTATATTTTAGTACACTAAACAATGGATGGGTAGTTTTATATGCATTGTGCCTTTTGGCACATGGAAACCATGCATCCCCCTTTTACCTTCTTTCAAAAATTAGGATAAACACCTCAATATGGTTTAGGGAATATATAATAATATATTTTAAGATTATCCCTCTTTACCTTTTTAGGCTTAGGATTTATTATCCCATTTTAATTTACCTTTATCACTCTAGCTAAGAACTAAATAATATTTTATTGGCTTATCCCCCTTGCAAATACCTCCATCACCCTTACCTTTCCCTCTTATAGAGTCCTATCCCTCCATACTCTTTCCATCCCATATTCTATAGTTGTTGTTGTTTTTATTAATCTAAGTATGTTTACATTTTACATCTACTAGTCTCACCGAACTTTTACCACATATATTTTCCAACATAATAACATAAGCACTCTGGCCTCAAGGCACATTTATAAAATAGCCCATAGGCCTAACACACATAGGAGCATAGGAGCATAAGATTCAACATAAGTTTTCTCACTATCCTAACTATCATGTGTACATTCCATTTACAATTCAAGGTTCAAGCTGGGGTAATTGCATTCCCCTCCCCCTTATTTATGCATTATCCTCAATGCATCTAGACATATGTACAATTAAAATTTACATAGTTATAGAAGCTACTACTACTTGGAATCCTCATGCTCCTATTTTGCATCTTCATTCCTATAAAAAGTCTATTGAACTTCAACAAGGAATTGAATTGCTTCCTCCATTTGCAACCATCACTTGACACTCTAGTGCTAGGTATAGGAAGCAATTCAATTCCTTGGCTACCTTACAATGAATAAAATTATGAGTACTACCCGAACCAATCAAAACTATTACATTTTTCTTCTGGATATGCCCTTCTATCTTGAGAGTTTGAGGAGTGGTAATTATTTACAATGCATTACAAGATATGGTCAGATACATTTCTTCTTCCTTAAGGGTTGGTTCCTAGTGTATATCCTCTTCTTTTGAAGTTTCTTGTTCATTTTATTCCTCCTCTTCACAATCTATGTAAAATAATTTCTTCTTAGCACACTTATGACCTTTAGTGTATTTTCTATCACAACTATACAAAGCCCTTTTGCTCTTTTTTCTTCCAATTGTTGTGGTTTCAACCTTCTAGGTTGTGGAAGTATATGAGTTGAAACACTTACATATTTATAGTTGTGATTAGTATGCTTTCTTGTCGCCATAATTTTTCTTTCAATTTTTCTTGCCAACCTGAATGCCTTCTCTAATGAATCAGGTTCCCAAAGTTGAACTTCATGTTGGATTTTATCCTTTAAAGTCCCTATGAAGACATCAATCCTGTGTTCCTCCGGAATACCAATTACCCTTATATTCAATTTTTGGAAGTCCTCTATGTGCTCCACCATTGAACCCTTTTGTTTGAGATTTATCAATTGGCTAAAGAAGGAATTTCTCTTTGTATCCTCATAATGTGCTATCATTTCCTCCATAAAAATTGACCAAGTGACAATTTTTCGCACGAGAGGAAAGCCATCGATACCATACAAATGTATTTTGTTCTAAATATAAAGTTTCAATGCGTACCTTTTGTTTTTTTTTCACATTATGGAGATCAAAGTATTGTTCCATATATAGTACCCATGTTACGGGATCCTTGCCATCAAACTTCCTCATATCGATCTTTGGAATATGGTGGGTCTTCAATCCAAATTTAGAGTCTATGAAATCAAGATTAAAATTTATTTTGTTCTCATTATGAGTTTCCTCTACTACCTTTTCACCATTAGAAAGCTTTTCTTGTAGCAAATTTTCCAAACCTCCCTTCAAACCTTCCATGTATTTTTTCAAATATTCCATGTTTCCTTCTATACCATCGATCTTAGCTTCCATGCCATTCTTCAAACCATCCATCTTAGCTTCAATGTCATTCTTCCAACCATCCATCTTAGCTTCCACACCATTCATCTTAGCTTCCATGCCTTTCTTCAAACCATCCATTTTAGCTTCCATTTCATTTTTTGTTACTTTTTGTGAGAGCGAAATTTGCTGCACTTGGTCTCGTAATTTTGATATATCATGTTGCACTTATTCATATTCATGCATAATAGTAGAGCTTTTTGAGGGCTTAACAGGTGTGGATTTATTTTTTGGAGGCATTATAGAACCCAACATTGCTATCTATGCTTCAATATGCCCTTGGAATCACTTCAAACTGATTTTTCAAACAAAATTTAGGCAATTTAAAAAAAAATACACACCTTTTTCTTTCTTTTGAGAAGCTCAGTATTGAAATTGATGTATCACTGATATTTTGGATCCCAAATATTTGAGCTTTAGTCTTGTAGTATCTCTTTGAGTCTTATTTCCAATGCCATGGGTTAGACCTAATTTGGATTCTTCAAGACAAAGTTATATCCAATCTCCCACAATGACCTAATTATGGATTGGTCCAGTAGAGTGAAATTGTACGGTGTACCATGTATCACTTTTTTGTCATTCGGTTCTAAAATCAATATAAACAAGATTAAAGTCCGTGTCATTTTGTCCACTTTTTACATAATTCCAATCCTATTTGTGAAACGAAAGTTATGATGATTTTCCCTTGGCCACTTGTTTGAGTTGAAATTCTGGAGCATGCAAAAACCCTAACTCCCTCAGATCATATCTCCAAAACTATAGTGAACCAAGATCTGAATTTTTTACATGACCTTCCTTAGGATTTCGACTCAAATGGGTTTTCTTTTTAGCTTATGAAACTTCGTAGAAAAAATGTTATAAATAAAATTCCACGATGACCAGTTTGCAAAAGCAAAACCATAGAATCCAAAGCTTTGATACCAAATGTTATGAAACCAACTCACAAAATAGAAGAAAGATAGATCAACGCCTTAGAAATTAGCCTCTTCGAGGGGGAAAAATCCTTTACATTACATAAATGAAAAATTCTTGGATGATACAAATGAGAAAACCTTCTTCTATATATAGCAGTACATGGGGTCATAGTATAATCCTAGCTGACTTAACAATACTAATGTAAAGGCACAACAATAACAATAGTGGGACTTTATGGGGCACAATAATAACAATATGGGGACTAAAGGGGTACAAAAATAACAATAAGGGGGCTACACTAACAAAAATAAGGGACTATACTAATAATATATGGACCTAACAACATATATATTCATTTGTGTATGCTGACATGTGATCTCCTTATGGAATTCGACTTGATGGAGATCCTTTCAAGAAAAAGGAGACTTTAATGGATGGAGGAGTCTTCACAAATTTATTTTGACATTAACCTAAAGCCTACAATGGAGGTTTGACCTACACGTTTGCCCAAGCATGAAACCCATGCTTTAACAAGTCAATTCAAAATAATAAAATTATTTTATTTTTACCATTTTTACATCAAGCACAACGAAGATCGAATCTATTTACATTTTCCAACACTTATAAGAATTTGTACAAACTATAAATCCCTTTTCTAGATCTACTATTCTCCAAATAGGTGCACATGTGAGTAACTTATTAAGCTAGTCAAAATTGGCCACACACTCTAATGTCCATTGAAATTTGTCTCCTTTCATTTGAAAGGTTGTGATTGGATGTTTGATCTTTGAAATTTTTTGAATAAACTGTTAGAAATATCCATTCGACTCCATGAAGGATCTAACCTCTGTTACATACTAAGGAGCGGAACACATCATTATGGCCTTGATATTTTTGGGGTCCATAACCACTCATTTTTAAATGACATGCCCAAATTATTGAACTTGTGATAGGAATAATTTTCACTTGTTGATTTTGGCTAACAACTTATGCTCCCTCAACAATTGAAACATTGCCTTCAAATCCTCTTCATGTTGTTATTTGGTTTTCGATTATACTAGGATGTCATCCATAAAAAATAATACATATTTTTACAAATACAGTCTAAGGATGTTGTTCATTAGGCACATGAATGTGGATGGTGCATTTGTGAGCCCAAATGGCACCACTACAAACTTGTAGCATCCATATCCCATCCTAAAGGTTGTATTGTATATATATTCATCGTTAATCCAAACCTGATGGTACCCATTCCTCAAATCTATTTTTATAACACCATAACTGCTATCAGCTAATAAAACAGTTCATTAATCTTGGGTAGCATGTACTTGTTATTAACTGTAGCTTTATTCAGTTATTGGTAATCAATGCATAACTGTGAACATGTCATCCTTATTTTTTACAAGCAATGTTGGGGTTCCCCATGGTAACAAATTGGGTTTAATGTATCATTTATCCATCATTTATTTTAGTTTCATATTCAATTCTACTAGTTCTGGTGTATCATACAATATGGATCTTTCGAGGACGACACTATCCCAGGAATAAATTCAACGGTAAAGTCAATATCCCTCCTGGGTGGTAATTATAGTATTTATTTTCAGAATACATCACTAAAATTCTTTAACACTATGTGAGTTTACATTCAAACTTACTTTATTTCTAGTTTTTTGGTCACTTGGTTGCATACAATGCACATCCCTTCCTATTTCATCTTTACACTTGCAACACTAATATTTCCTAAGTGTGACAAACTTCTTTATCCATTGTAGTGTCGCTTCTTTACCTTTGTCATTGAGGAACTCTAGAATCTTGTTTTAGTAATCAATTTTGGTTTTAAGGGATTCTAAACCAATCCATGCTGATTAAAACATCATATGAGCCCAATAGTAAAAGGTTGAGAGAAATTGAAATAGACATGCAAATTATTTTCATGGGGCATGAATCCACCATGTCTATCACCCATATTTTGGTTCTTGTGGATAACTGAACCCACCATAATTTCTCACTATGTTTTTCTTATGTAGAGAACATGTCTCCACCACTTTTGGGTTGATACAAATAAAATTAGAACATGGGTCAATTAGACTTGAAACAGGTTGGTTAATTACCATCACTTCCTTCTTGACTACTGAAGCTTAATGTTTTGCTTGCCTATTTTCCAATGCACTGTAAATTCATGGTATACTCTGAGACACATCATTCGATATTGTTACCTCTAACAAATTGTACAACTTTGTTCCATTCTATTATTGTTGAAGACAATTCATTCATATATGGTTCTATCCACATGTCCAACATTGTACATACACTTTCCTAAACCGTTTGGCCTCTTCTCTTGTTGGTTTAGTGGGCCAAATTATATTAGTAGTAGTGGATTTTTGTTGAGCCTCACCCTTGGTAGGAGTGGTGGGATTCACATTCCTCCCTCCTTGCTTATATCATGAGGATCTAAGCCCTTACCATTGAAGCTAGTCTTATTTTTCTTTTTTTCTAGTATGTTCAGAACTCAACTTTGTGTTTGGATTGCTCATAGCAATATTTTGCCTTTTATATGGTGTCCTCGAATGTTCTTGGCTCATAAAATTCATTAATGTCTTGATAATATTGAGGTAACTCATTTAGGTACCTTTTAATATTCACCTTCTAATCTTTGATATATGGCACATACCTTAGCATCTCCAAAAATATTTTAGTTAAATCATAATTAATAAGCTTCCCTAGCTTATGCTCATGGAATTATTTATCTTTTATATCATAATACCTTTATGACAAGTACTTCTATCATAATTATTTATCAAACTTTCTCCATGATAGTTTCTTCTCCCTAAGGTCCTTAACATTTATGAAATCCTCCTACCATATATTAGCTCTTCCTTTCAGGCTAAAATTGGTTACCCTAGCCTTCTTGTTTTCAGAGTATTAATGCACTTTGAAGTATTTATTCATTCCCAATAGCCAAACTTATACCTGTTCAACCTTATTTATCTCTCCATCAAAGGTAAGGGGGTTTTCTTTCTTAAAATATTTCAGCATTGATCTCTTCTCATTTCTCCTTCTATGATGGTGACTTATAGCTATTGCAGTATCCAATGAATAATCAGGGCTACTTGAAATTATTTCCAGAGTGAAGTGGAATTTGTCCTCTCATTATGTCTTCACTCGCTTTCCTATGTCTTTTCCTTAACTTTCTACCTTCTACCTTGTTGGTCTCTCATCCTCTCTTTTGGATATTTGATGGGATTTTCTTGGATTTGTGCCTACCTAGATATATGGGACCTAGATCATGTTTCTTCATCCTTTCTAGGTTTGATAGGATCTATAAAATCACTACATTCACCTATGCTTGCTTTTCTTATGCTCCGACAATATTTTCATTGTCCACCATCCAAGTCCTTAACTCATCTCTTAGGCTTCTAAGAGTACTCATCAAGTCTAGGAAATTTTCCTCTAACTTATTCCTAATTGAGTCCTCTTCATAATCACGCCAGTACCTATTTGTGCCATATTGTACCATTATGTGCTCATTTTCTCTATTTCTTTGTTGGAATTTTGAGTCTTCTTATCTTTCTCTCTCTATGTTGTTACATAAACATGGTTTTTAATTAAATCCAACATAATTAAATATATTTACACATCAACTTTGTATACTTTTTTTAAACATTTTGATATGAAATTGGATAAAGCATCAAATCTCAGGTTATTATGAAATTTTGAGAACAAAATAATATTCAAAGACTTGTCAAATCAACGATTATATCACTTGTAAATCCAAAATAAATACACGTGTATATGGAATTTAAAATATCATATTATAATCCTCTTGTGTGTGTTTGCATGTGAGCATTTTTAGGTCTGGTGTTGAACCTTCATTTGATTCCACTTCATAACATTCCCTCCACCCCCTTGAAATATCTTGGGTTGATGGAGGTGTTACTTGTTGAATTAAATCGACATCCAAGGTATGTTATGAACACGGGGTTACAAAAATAATCCTTTTTAAAATATTATGGAATTACATTATGATACCACCATTGAATTCAACTCACTGAGAGCTTTTCGATGATATAAATTTGATCTCAATCTTAATCCTTTATTTAAATTTATGCTCCCTTGAAGTTTAGAGAATCGTATTAGGCTATGTCGGCATTGAGTTACCACATGGTTCCCACATGGAAATACAACATTATATAAATTGTAAGCCACACTTGGCCCTTCCCCATTGTGCTTTGTGACGTTTCATTTTATGTCCATTTCTAGGCTCTTGAATACTGGAGTGCATTTACATCGATGATTTATTGTTTTGAATCCCCCCCTTATTAACTCACGGTGGGCCAAGGGGGGGCCTAGGGTGAATTTAGGACATTGATTGACTCCTACTGTTATCATTCTGCCATGAGGGGGAATCATTTTAAATGTGGGACCCCCAATGGGAATCCCCACATCGGAACGCCCCCACCACCCCCCTCATTAACTCCCAACAAACAAGGGGGGGACCCAAAGTGAATAAAGGCCATGATTGAAGTAGGATATGATCCAAGGGTGATCCAATGAGTGGAGGAATATTGCATTAGTTGATGGTCTTGAAAATGGTAAATTCACGACATTTTCCATTGTTTTCCCCCTATCACTACTTGCTCTAAATTACACTACGCATAGGTTACATTGACAAGTTATGGGAATTAGGCAATGGAAGGGTTCCACATTGGAATCGCAGCCAGGTTGACCAATTTTTCATTGACACACTCATACTACATTCGTAAGCCTCATATAATGGTCGATGAGTGGTGGTAAGGTCATGTGGCACCCACATGGACTCCACATCACACAAAAATTCATTAAGAAGGGTCCTACCTCCATCTCTAGGTCATACTACTCGAGTTGATGGGCAGTGTTAGGGCTCCATGTAGCCATCACCACGTGGGCTCGACATCAGACGCATTGATTCCTTCCCTTTGACATCATGTGATAAGAGAACATTATATTTGATTACAAAGGAAATTTGGGTGCATGTTATTATCCACTATCGACATGACCCAGTCTCCAATATTCTTGAATCATGTGCATATTCAATGAGGATCTGATCCCAACCCTATCTAGGAATTTTCATTTGTGCAAAAATCTAGCATGACCAAATGCTCATATTATTGAATGCATCTACAAGTCATACTATAAATCCACCTCCTCGTACATCCAAATTTTATTAACTCTTGGAAGAGGAAAATGGTATCTAGCCTAGATACAAGGTCTACCAAAAGACCATCTAGTCCCATATGAGATCCAAATTTCTACTAAAACCTATAAGGAGGAAATTCATGGAATTACATTACAATTCATAAGGGTAAGGAAATTGCTTAGAACACCAAACTCTAGGGGCAAGAACTCTGAGAATCAACATTGAAAAGTATTATGCCAAGTGCATAGGATATTTGATGGCATAAATAGGCCTAACTTACACAAGATCCTGAGTAGAAGAGAGAAATGGATCTAAAGGCCATATTTCATAAGAAAACCAAAAATCACATTTATTCTATGAAGTTCAAGACAACACAATAATATGCATGTGTGCATAACAAGAGAATCCTCACAGTGGTCTTGAAATAAGTAGTTATTAGCTTTACTTGAGTCTTTATTTAACACATAGTAAAAATATTATCCTCTCCCTCTATGAGATAATATACAATCTCAAGTGAGACTATGAGCCATCCAATTCATATATATATCAGATAAGTTGAAAACACTTATATTAATAGGTTCATAGAGAGACCTTATACTACCAAACGTAATCATATAACAACTCTTCATATCATGAAAATATTAACATTATGTAACCCCTTCCTCCCACATCTACCCAAGTATCCGACCAACCAGGGTAAACATGTGACAAAGAGTTAATACAATCTGATTCAACCTCCTAGGTCACCTTAAAGAAGTGGAACCAACATCACTAATCAAGTGATCAAATTATAGCTGAAAAATGAAAGTGCCCAAAAAGTCTTGAAACCAACGCCAAGTCGAAACTCTCGTCTTTCTGAATCCAAAAATGTTTGTTTCACCTTAATCCGACATTGTATGCTCAATATATCACGTGTTGAATGTTTGGACAAATAGTTGATATTTTAGTAGGTCTGTTGACTGGGCGACCGTACAGTTGAGTCAGCAAGGTCACTGTGAAGGTATGAGCCAACCAGGTGCTTACACTTGGTATGATCTCGTTCATTGGTTTTTGAATGAATTTGATAGGTTCATTGGGTTAATTTGTGGACCAATGAATTGGTGCCACATGGACTAGTAATGGGCTACCACGTGGCACCCCGGGACAGTCCAAAATTTTGGTATTGGTCGGCCAAAGGCTCAGCAGGATTCGAACCCCTGAACTCATGGACATTAACAGAGTGTTAGAAAAATATATATTACAAAGCAATGCAACATATGAAATATGCAGAAAACACAAACACACAAAACACATAAAACTAGAGAGACACAAATATACATGGTTCACCCAGTTTGGGCTACGTCCACCCCAAACTGCCAGTCTTTCCTTTCTATTATCCAGCAAAATGAAGAGACACAACCTACAAAAGATCTGATGTAATATCCTCTATTCTCTCTCATAGTCTCCCTATCTATTTCTCACTCTGAGAATACACATACAATACACAGCCACAATAAAATACCCTCATACAAATCAAGGGGTTGCCTTCTAGGGAAAAAAACCCTAAATTAAACATAACTTCTATCGTCAGATCATCTGCCTAATGAACGACCCATATTGAATAGAAATTACAATACTTTTACAAGGGTCGCCCCCCCTGGACCCCCCAGGCAGTGTTTAATTACGGGCGGTGTTGTTGCCCCTTTAGAACAGGGGTCCAACACTGTGATACAAAATAAAGAAGATAATCAGGCTCCACACCCAACACAGAGTGCTCTACCAAGTGTGCTAAAGGTGGTTCTTATTGTACATAGGAGCGAACTTTTATATAAATTTTAATATGGCGCCTGTTGGGGGAAGGGGGCCAAGATTCCAGTCTCGACCCCTGGTCACGGTTTATCCATATGTCCTCGACACAACAGGAATGGGGGGCCTAGGGACCAGCCTCGACCCATGGTCATGAATCCAACACATGACCACTAACAGAGCTAGTGAGGAGTGCTAGTGTAGAGGGGCTTATCCCTGGCCCCAACCAATGGCCATATCTCAGAGCACAAGACCGAGGCACATGGAGTAAGGCACTTGTGGAGGGCGCTATGGAGTGGGAGCTAGCCTGAGGTCTTATGACCACTATATGGCCTAGTGTTCTAGGATTTTAAGTGCCCGACGAGAAGGGTAGGTTGTTATCCCGACCCTTGGTCTTGGGGCACCCTACATAACCACATTCCCAATTTTTAAGGGCTAGACTGGTGGGGGTGGGCATTAAGGCCTAACTCGCAGTCTTATGTGGCCAATATGACCCAAAATTTCGGTCTTAAGGGGTTACAGGCTAATTTAAAGTTCCAAAAAAGTACATCGGTGAAGGGCGAATTTGTCTCTTTGTTCACAAAAAATAGGGTGAATTTGTAGGATAAGTAGTCTATTGCTCCGATTTGTAGGACAATTAACAACAAAACTCAAGGAAGAGCTTGTAGAGTCATATCTTTTTGAATTTTTGACCAAATTGAGCTCAAGAAGAGTCCACTTAGGGGTTTTTGGACATTATGTATCCAATGGTAGCCTTTATTTTTTGATTTGAGCACATCTAAGGAGAATTTTTGCAAGTTGAAGACCAAGGGTGTATGGATGAATCAATTTTTTGAAGACCAGGGAGAACATTTCCTTATCGAGGAAATAGCCACATGTTTTATCAACACAATTTTATGTCTCCCTTTTCTACTTAATATATGGATTAGTCTAGCTATGTTGGCAGACCCAGAGATGTAGCCTAGGAGGGGTGAACTATGTCACCAAATATTTTGTTATGCTCTTCATGATGCTTATATGAGTTATGTGATATTATGTTGATTATGTTAAGTTTACATGTAAATACTAACTCATAACTTGAATAGACTTTGGGAATTTTTTTTTGTGTTAAGAGCCATATTACCTTGCAACATGAAAGAATGGTCCTTGTTTGTTTTTGGAGAAGAGGAAAGAGAACACTTCTTTCATTTTCAAATTAGTTTGGTATCAGAGCTCAATCTAACCAAGTTTCAAGAATGTGCAAAAAGAGTCTCCAAGAGCCAGAGGAGTAGAATTTGGATCTTCGTATGGAGAAAATTGAGTTGAGAAGGATGCCAGAGATGGTTGAAGAGGAGAAGAGGCATACATGCCTTTATTTGTAGCATGTTCTAGAGGAATACGTTTCTAAAATTTCCACTCCTGTGACAGAAAAATACACCTCCAAAATGAAACCAGTATGTGATCATGGTTCAAATAGTGGTTATGGACCATATGAAGAAGATGATGCATGTTCATTTTGCAAGCATCTCCAAGATTCACACCATATTCTAGTTGGTAAGAGTCGGTGGCTAGAGTCATCCATAATGTGGCGATCATCATCATCATCATAAGTTGAAGAAATGAATCGGAATTTTAAGGAGGTAATAAAAATTTCAAGTACAATTCCTTTTTTTTATGTTCATAACACCTCTTTTGCAACATTTGAGCAACATACTAAAGGAACAAGTATGTAGTTGCTTTGTAAAATGGGTTATGAAGGAGGAGGCCTCAAAATAAATGGCCAAGGGATCACCAATCCATTCATGGTTGAGGAGAGACCAAAGTATCAGGTATTAGGATATGGTCAAAGGGAGTTTGGAGAATTCTCTAAACGTTTTGAGGCACATAAACCATTTGAAGATGAGATGTCACCACCAAATTGTGACAATGTTCATTTGTCTCCCAATCGAGATGAATGCTTGACGGGAACTTGCATGTCATCGTCCACTCCCCTCTGTCAAATTTGCATCCCTATAGACATGTATAATCCTCATGTGTGTTTTCCAATGCATGGTAATTTTGACTACTTGTGGTATATGTATGTGTTGGCCCTCGATTTTGGTCATTTTATCCTATCCTAAATCCATATATTTACCACCATATTCCATATTAATTCATCCATATATGCCTCATTTTAGCCTTATTATGCATATTCATGTAATTAAATTAAGTTTTTCAATTTTAATAATTTTTTGTAATAATTGGGTTTTAAGAGTATTTTTGGACTGCACTAAAAATTCCTGTAATAGCTTCATTGAAGTCATATGTGCAAGAAAACTGGGTGAGATTTGAGCATGTATTTGGAAAGCTTGGGAATCATGAATGGAAAAATACCTATTGGTTCGGTCAAAATAAGCTAAAACATACCCGGTCAACACTGGCCAAACTTGACCTGTCATTCAAAAATCCCTAGGAAAAAGGGAAAAATTAGTGTTTTTTGGGATTTTTCCTGATTTTGTGAACCATAATGGATGGGTTCGACCTATATGGATGGGATTAGGATTGATAGGACTGTTAGAGACATTATAGCAATTTTTTTTTATGATTTTCCTATTTAAACAAAGTTTATGGACCATTCAAGTATGTAGAATTTGTGTAATTTTGTATTGAGACTTTTGAAGAATTTGAGATAATTTGAAGTACCAATTCTATTGTTATATTTTTTTTTCATGCTATGGATGATTGATTAATTTTTCTGTAACTGAGAATTTCTTCAAGTGTGCAAGGCAAGAGTGGAGGTCCCCCACACTAAGCTAAGTACACTTTGGTTAAATTAGCATAGTTTTAATGCAATAGTTCTTGCTTCAGATTTTTTATTTAGTTATTTTGATGTGTTATGATTTCTTATGACTGTTGGATGATTATTGGTTTAAATATAATTTTCATACAAAAGGACAAACAAGAATTTAAGTTAAATTCTCTTTCTATCAAATCATGAACAACAACTAAAATTCATCCTCTTTAGTTTCCTTTCTTGAATTATTTCTTGAATTTCCAGTTTTAATGTAGTGGTAATAATGTTGGAATAAAACTATAAAGAAGGCCAACCAGGACCTCCTAAGTTAGGAGCCTCTTCTCTTACCTTCTATACATCATAAACTATTGCTCTTGAGTTTCTCTTCTTGAAGATAGTACTATGAGGAAGGACAACCAAGATCTCCTAAGTTAGGAACCTCTTCCTTCACTTACTACATATTGAATCAGGAACTTTTTAATTAGATCTTATATTTGTAATATTTGTTTCCATTATTTTCATCTAAACAACTACTTCCTACGCTAGTTGAATCTAAAATTCCATATACTTTGTTTTTATTCTAAGTCTACAAACCCGGATTGATAAATAAAACACCTGCATTAGTTTACTTAGTAAATTAACCCAACATTTTTGGCGCCATTTTCGGGGAAACATAGTTAGATAAAGCTAGTTATGAAGATTGTTTAGAAAAAAAAAAACAACAACAATAAAAAATTTAAAAAAAAAAACTTTTCATTATGGTTATTCATGCTTAGACATAGAAATTAAAAAGGTAGATCCCAAAAACAAACCCCCCTCCCCCCCCCCCCCACCCCCCTCCCCCAAAATAAATAAATAAATAAATAAATAATTACAAAATCCATTTGCAAGAGAACGTAGAAGCTTCTTCTAGTTATCTTTATAAAGAGATCAATGAGTTATGGATCATATGCAATGAATTTCAAACAAAAGAGCTAAAAATTGAAGAATGTCTGTCATATATATCGCAAGATCCCTTGTGCATTCATGATTTTGAACAAGTTCCACAAGAAGAACTTTGTGATATGAAAGTTAAGGAAATCCAAGCAAACAAATATCATTTTAAAACTTGGTTTAGACTAGTTATTAGGCCAAAACACCACTCCATTTTTAAACATGATTTACCATCAAATATTTATGATCAAATAATTTTTCATCTCCAAGCATTCATTAAAATATATCTTTCAAACTTGGATGTGAGTTTACTTATGATCTTGCTACGCAAATGGTCAATGGATTGGAAATTCTCTTATACTTGAGAGAATCAATTATTTTCTTACAATAGAGTAGGATATAATAGAATAAATAAATAAATAGGTAGAATGAGTTCACAATAAGTATTTTTGGTTTAAAATCTCATGAATAAATCTTCACATCATTGTTCAATACTCATTTGAAAGGATTTCATCACAAAATGCAGTAAGTACAATCCAATTTTGGGGAACCATATAGGATCATTTTTAAAAGAACGTTTTTAAACAAGGTATCTCTTGAAATTTACATTTTAAATCCATTTTTAATTTTTCAATTTGGATCACAAATAAATAACATATGATCAAAATAAATACTAGGTCTCAAGTGAATTTTTTGAGGTCAGAGTTAGTACAACATTGATTCTAGGGTTCTAATGGAAACATTTTTATATGATATTCAAAGGGAAGATAGCCCTTGGAATCTAGTTTCCAAATCAATTTTAATACCTCCATTCGACATCATATGAAAAATCTATGCTCAAAATACTAACTGCTTGTCGACAAATCTGCATGGTGACAATTTTAGGTCTTGACTGCTCATTGGAATATTTCACATATCAAATCATCTTATTTTATAAAAAAAATTTCTAATGGAGATATATATTGAATTATATTTTATGACACAATTTTAATCATCTCATTTTAAGGCGAGGTGAAAAATTTATTCCACATTTAGTGAATGCATGTCTTAAAATCAACATAGTCAAACTCTGCCTCCTAGGTCTGTTCATCACCAATTTTATGATATAAAAAATAATAATTTTAAAAACATGTTTCTACTGGACATAAAAATAATTAATCTACTTTAATCTCCAATTTTAATCACATCAATCCAATATTTAACAAAAAAGTTACACTCCAAATAGTGACTGTTGGTCTAGTAAAAATTTCACAAGAATCTCTATCAAACATGGTACTTCTCATAATTTTTAGCATATCATTTTAAACCATTTTGAAAACCTATTTATACTGGAAGTATCCATATGAATTCATTTGAACTTGGCTTTTGAATCACTCTAATTGGACATAAAATGACGATTTTGTGAACAAAATACCACTAGGAGGTCTAGTTTGGCCACCATTCCTCAAGAGGTAAACAAATTCATTTTCTTTGTATATCATCTTTGGACTTGTTTTCAAGCATTTATTATAATTATTTTACATATTTATTGGAAGAAGAGAGAATTTACACCTCTCTTCCTCCATCATCTAATATTGTATTTCAGACAAATGCTATTTTTTTGCAGGTCATAGGAAGATTTAAGAGGAGAACTCCATGGACAAAGGACTTTTCAAAGTCAATTAAAAAAAAAAAAATTTCATATTTCAGAATATGAATACAAATTTTCAAGTCAAAGAAAAGTGAAAATTCACTTGATGTTGAGTTCATCCACTGAAACTCAAACTCTTGAATCTTATCTTTAGTTACTGACCAACAACACCAACCACCCTACAAGATGATCGAGATCGAGGCAAAAGACATGAAGCTAATAATAAAAAGAAGAAGTCAAGTTTTGTACCATGTCAAGTCACATCAATTTCCAAATAAGCCTTTCATAAGCCATATTATTCATGATGTCATTCATCTACCATATTGTATGTTAAGTTCCATAATCATGCATGTTGAAGTCCGACCTATTATCTATCTATCTATCCATATACTCTTAGATGATGAATTCAACCTATATTAATTTTATAAGCATTCCATACTTCCCAACTCCATTATACCCCACCTCCATTCATCAAAAGAAAGAAAAGAAAAAATAGAAAAAGATAAAAATTAATAAAGGAGTTTTGTTGTGAAAATCCAAGAAACTGGTACAATACAAACTCGAATTCATATCGGAAAACCAACTTGTTTGGCCAATATGAATTCTCTAATTTGTTTTAATTTTTCTTCAATTTCATTTTGTAGAAATCATCCTCCAGAATTCAAATACTTAAGGACAAGTCTCAAAATAAGCAAGGGGGAAGATAACCAATAAAAGTATGTAAATAGTTTAACAACAAGCAGTTGTATTGCAGAAGGGACCTAAGACATCAATCAAATATCATTGCAGAAGGGACCTGAACAAAATCAATATCATATGTTATTGTAGAAAGAACCAATATCATATGCTATTGTATAAAGAACTTGAAACATAATAATCTACATCAAGGGAATTTGATAAGCAAATACAAGCACCTACAATCCATAAAAATTCATCTTTGAAGTCAAAAGAATTATCATCATTGAAAAATTCAAGTGTTTAAAAACAAGAAAAGGACACCATGAATAGAACGAGCATTGAAAATGAGATACTAAGCAAAAGGAAAGTAATGTAAGTGTAAAAGTGTTCTTAAAACCTTTGATTTTGAAAATTTTTCTAGGATTGTTAAACTAATTAAAAAAAAACTTGAATATGAAATACTCATTTATTCATCATCCTACATAATATTATATTATCCTACATCCTACATCACCCTACATTAAAAAAAAATCATCCATTAACCTCAGTATAACCCTACATTCACTCATCATAATCATGCATTCATCATCCTACATTCATCATTCATGAGCATTTTTTACCAAACTTTTGGCCACATCTCCTTTTTGGGGCCAAATGTTTTTTGCATCATAGAAATTGCCTGCAAAAACATGAAGGATTAGTTTGCCTATACGACCAGAACAAAATAATTAGTGTCATTACAAAAATAATTTTATTTGAAATGACCCTAGGTTATGATCATTTCAAAACAAATTAATATATAAGCATATGGAAATAATGACATACAAAAGAAAATCAATAAGGAAAAAATGCAATGATATGCAACATGCAATAAGAACAGGATTTAAAAATGAATAACAAAGAATGATTGTGCAAATAGGCATCCAAGCAATAAATTGAAGACCTTAAATAAGTGCAAGAGCCATGATATGGCATCGAGACTATACAAAACACAGAGCTGGATAAAAAAACTTAATAATGACAAGTCTGAGCATGAAAACCCGTGGCAGAAAGGATAATCATATAGAAGAGAGGGTAGTCAAACTAAGACAAATTGAAAGCACAAGTGGCATCCACGAGTAAAAAGGTTAGAGTATGAATTGGGAACACAGAGATAAATGGTCAAAACGTTTAAAAAAGAAAAAAAACTTTCTCTGCATATGTTCTCCTCCATCATCACAGCTAAACCATGCTCAGAGTTGGAGAGCAACATTGCACCTTCACCCACAACATAGAAGAGCCCTCATTGAAATAAAAATATGTAGAGAAGAACACATAAACTAAGAGAGAACTGCGTATGAGAGAAGAACCCTGAGAAATGGAGAAATAACGTGGAATTGGGTGAAGAAATTGAAGGAACAACGTGGAGAAATAAGGAGAAACATTTTGTTTAAATAAGGAGATAGAGACCGAGATTTTCTCTACGTCAAGCTGACCTTCTTCTCCAACAAATCCCAAGCATTACGCAAGTGGCAGGTAAGAGTCAAATCCAGAATTTCATCAATAGTTGAATGATTTCGAAAATGGTTAAACTCAAGATTTCATTTAGATATGTCGAAATGTGAGAAAAACATGATTCCATTTGTGGATTTGCAATTCCCTGTCATCGTAAATATACTCTGCCACCTATAGAATCCACAAATTTTTGAGATGCTAAGAGAGGAATTTTAATTGAAATTGTATGTTTAACATAGGAGAACATACCATTAACAAGAATTTCTACAAGTTTTCTACAAGTCAATTTAAATTCAAAAAAATGTAGGGAAATTGAAGAGTTACAAGTAAAGGAATTAGTCTCATTCCTTTTCAGAGCTTCATAGATCTTAGAGACAAATGGGAACCAAAATTCTAGAAAACTAGGAAAGGAAAAAATAGAAAAATTATACCAAGCAGGGTTACTGGAGTTCCTTAAGAATTTTGATGGTAACAATGATAAAATTACACAAGAGTTCATACAACACTTTGAACATGGGCAAACTAGAATTGGTGAACTTTCTATATTAGTGAACCCAACCTTCCTTTCTCAAGCATTGGACCTTCCTCTGATAGGAGAGGAATATCACAAGGGTCTGCATTTTAAAGAGAAGGGAAATATGAAGGTATTGAATTTCTTCTTTAGGCTGCATAGGAAGAGGCTACAGGGTCACGAACAATAGGGGCATCATCACTCGAAAGATCTAAATAGAGAAGGCAAGCACGAGGACATGCTTGAACATCACTAAGGGGGAGATGTTGGCCCTCCACTTTGGTCATTTTTGCCTATCCTAAATCCATCTATTACCACCATATTCCATCTTATTTCACCCATAAATGCTCATTTTAGCCTTATTATGCATTTTCAGGTAATTAAATTAAGTTTTTCAATTTTTAGAAATTTTTGTAAAAATTGGGTTTTAAGAGTATTTTTGGACTGCACTAAAAATTCTCGTAATTTCTTCATTGAAGTCATATGTGTAGGGAAAATGGGTGAGAGTTGAGCATATCTTGGAAATATTGGGAACCACAGATGGAAAAATACCTATTGGTTTGGTCAAACTGAGATAAATAGGCCCGGTCAACGCTAGTCAAACTTGACATGTCATTCATAAATTCCTAGGAAAAAGAGCATAATTAGTATTTTGTGGGATTTTTCCTGATTTTGTGAACCAGAATGGATGAGTTAGACCTATATGGATGGGATTAGGATTGATATAAATATTCGAGACATTATATCTAAGTTTGTTTATAATTTTCCTATTTAAACAAAGTTTATGGACCATTCAAGTATGTAGAATTTGTGTAATTTTGTATTGAGACTTTTGAAGAATTTGAGATAATTTGAAGAACCAGTTATATTATTCTATTTGATTTTCATGATGTGGATGATTGATTAATGTTTTTTTAGCTGAGAATCAATTCAAGTGTGCAAGGCAAGGGTGGAGGGCCCCCACACCAAGCTAAGTACACTTTGATTAAAATAGCATAGTTTTAATGCAATAGTTTTTGCTTCAGATTTATGATTCAGTCATTTTGATGTGTTATGATTTCTTATGATTGCTGGATGATTATTAGTTTAAATATAATTTTCATACAAAATAAAAAACAATAATTTAAGTTAAATTCTCTTTCTATAAAATCATGAACAACAACTAAAATTCATCCTCTTTAGTTTCCTTTCTTGAATTTCCAGTTTTAATGTAGTGGTAATAATGTTGGATACGAACTGTAAAGAAGGACAACCAGGACCTTCTAAGTTAGGAGTATCCTCTCTTACCTTCTATACATCATAAACTATTTCTCTTTTGTTTCTCTTCTCGAAGATAGTACTGTGGGGAAGGACAACTAGGATCTCCTAAGTTACGAGCCTCTTCCTTCACTTACTGCATATTGAATTAGAAATTTTTTAATTAGATATTACATTTTTAATATGAATTTCCATTATTTTCATGTAAACAACTACTTCATACACTAGTTTAATCTAAAATTCCATATACTTTGGTTTTCTTCTAAGTTTACAAACCCAGATTGATGTTACTTGCGGGGTGAAGGTGGTTCATATTAAAAATTGGTTTTTAATATGAATTGTGTCCTCACAGAGGAAGGGGCACAGGCTTTAGGCCACTGACCCACAGGTCCTGGTTTATATGTCTCAAATGTGATGGGAAGGGGGGGGCGTGAGGACTAGCAGAGCCCACAGTCATGACGCACATGACGGCCACCCTCGACCCATGGCCATATCCCACAACACAGGACCGAGTCACATGGAGTAAGGCGCTTATGGAGGGCGCTATGGAGTGGCGGCTAGCCCCAGGTCTTATTACCACTATGTGACCATGTGCGCTAGGATTTTAAGGGCCCAATAGGAAGGGTAGGCTATTAACCAAGACCTTGGTCATATGGAAACCTATGTGACCACACACTTTAGTTTTAAGGGATAGGCTGGCGACAGAGGGAATTAAGGCCCGGCATGTGGCCTTATGTGGAAAATATGACCCAAATTTTTGGTCTTAGGGGGTTATGGGCTAATTTAAAGTTCCAAAAAATTTCACCGGTAGAGGGTTGATTTGTCACTCCATTAGCGAAAAATAGGGTGGATTTCTAGGACAATTAGTCCGTTGGTCTGATTTTTAGGAAAATTAACAACAAAACTCAAGGAACAGCCTATAGAGCCATATATTTTGGAGTTTTTGGCCAAATTTAGTTCAAGAAGAGTCCACTTAGGGTTTTTTGGAAATTTTGGATCTAATGGTGACCTCTATTTGTTGATTTGAGCACATATAAGGATTTTTTTTGTAGGTTGAATACCAATGGTGTATAAATCAATCGATTTTTTGAATTAGTTTTGGAAGGTGTTTGAGTATGGAGAAGGCCTTGTAGGGGTTTTCTTACAGAAGTCCACTGAAGCAGATGTTACTTGCAGGGTGAAGCTCAAGTTTACTTTTATCACTATGTCATGTCGAGAAAGGCTTTGTTTTTTCTCTTTAATGTGGGATTGAAGTGCTCATATGATCATGTAAGCTCATTTGAGTTGGAGTATAGGATATTTATAGGAGATGTCTTGTGTTTCTGATTTATGTGAGAGTTGTTTATAGGAGAAAATTTCCTTGTAGGGAAAATAACCACATGTTTTTATCAGCAAAATTTTCTATACTCCCTTTTCTACTGAATATATGAAGCTATCTAGCTATGTTTGTAGACCCAGAGATGTAGCCTAGGAGGGGTGAACTACGTCACCTAATATTTTCTTATGCTCCTTCATGATGCCTATATGATTTATGTAATATCATTTTTCTTATGTTAAGTTTACATGTGAATACTAACTCATAACTTGAAGAGACATTGGAAAAACCTGATTTGTTTTCAGACCTATATTACCTTGCAAAGTGTTGGAACGGTCCTTGTTTGTTTTTGGAGGAGAGGAAAGAGAACATCACCTCCATTTTAAGATCAGGCACACAACAACACAGGCATTTTTCACATGATACAAGACAACCAGGGGGCATCCCAACCTTCGAGGAGGCTAACCCCTGATCCAAACTAACATTTTCATGCATCAAACCCCCAGTCGCTCCCTTAACATGGGAAAGAGTGTGACTGGAAATCTCCAGTCGCATGCACAACATGGGTATGCATGTAACTGGGTACTTTTCCCAGTAGTTATGAGCCTACGACCCTGATTTTTGTGCCACTTTTTTAGGCTTAGAGCTCAGGTCACTGCCCAAAACTCCATGACACTTTCAGAACTGAAAGATATCAGCAGAATAAAAATGTAAATCCAAACACTTGAATAAGGACTTGATTAGACCCCTACTAGCCATGACAGATGTTTCATCAATTGTGTCACAAATATGTAATCTACAGGTTTAAACAACAAATCTGAGCATAGGGTTCTCATAATTATCTCAAAATCACTAAGAAGCAGTGTTGCCTCATCAAATTTACGAATTATCATCTAGTTGGTCATAGATACATTATTCATTCATTTATAAATAAAAACATGATGAGACCCATACATCATTACTGACATAGAACACATTCGTAACAAACATATAAAAACCAGAAATTACAAGCATAGAACATCCATATAAGCCATATTATAGCAAGCATATTTACCCATCAATACAAGAGGAAAATAGATCTTATTTCCATAAGAAAAATGAAACCAATTTTGGGACTTCCACATTCCACCCGACCATAGACATGGTTAAGCCAAATCTCTCTTCAACCAGTCACCCCTATTCCATATTCCAAGTATGAATGTGGGATCTCATAGAAAAAGCCATAAAAAAAAATTGGGGCTTCCAGTGGCCAAACCACCTCAACCCTCAACCATTGATTCCACCTCACAACCAAAAATCACAACCATCACCAGATTGGTCTCCACCCAAGTTGTCCAAGGCTCCAAAGTGTTTTTTCCAACCAAGTCTATAGGACTAGTAACTCAACCCATAACTAAAGGAACATGAGAACCAACCAGAAAAAATAAAATTAAATGAACCCAAAACACCATGGATATACAATAAATGACAAGGCTAGGAAAATCCACTGTCAATCCAAGAAATCCTCCATGCCAATGACAGGTCATGACTAAGAAACCACATGTATATTCCATGCATTCCAAAACTAGTGAGGAAAAAATACATGCAACTTGGTACCTGCAAAAAAAATCCTATGTAGCTTCTGATCCCGATGTCCTATTTCACTTTCCTACTCTTCCTTTGCCTTCTTGCTCAAAAATTACAAGTATTCCACACATCTCCATGAGTGCTCCAAGAAAAATATAAGTATCTAAGAGTATGACAAAGAGAGAATAGAATGGGAACTCCAAAATTGAATTGAAAAAAGTCTATGAATTGATCCTCATAACAATTTTTAATAATGAGGCCTTTATTTTCTTCAATTTTCCATTATTTTCCTTCATTTTCCTCATCACATGCAACCTCTGACCTCATTTCACCTCCCTTTTGTCCCATTTTCCATTATTTTCACAAATAAATGCCAACAAATGCCACTTTTGCTTTCCAAAGCCTTAGCCATTGTCTTTTCCAATTTCCATAGCCATAATAAACCATATGAGCATATGCACTAGGATGTTTTTCCCAACATTCAGCTTGGAATAGATATCCCATGACCTTAGTTATTATTTTTCCTTTATTAACTTTTATTACATGAAATTTTCACCAAGGATGTTACAGAACCATCCCTCTTGGGAGAACATTGTCCTTGGTGTTTAACGACACCTACAACCAACAAGACTGTTGTAAGTGAAAAATAATGCGCATGGAGCTTTATAAGCTAGCTTGATGCAATATTTACAATGATCAACCTTTTGAGAAGCAAACCAACATGACCCCATAAAGACATGATAACATCATAATGACATGATACTCATACTACTTATTGGAGATTTATAACATAATTCATGGTGGTATTTACATCCATATACATATGTACAAATACAAAAACATCATATCAACATATACCAAAAACATTTTATCAACCAGCGAATAAGGAAGGATACATAGACTGCATTTGATCCATCATCTCCCATGTAGCTTCATCGGGCCCAAATTTATTCTATTTCATATTAACCTGCTCGATTTCTTAGTTCCAGAACATGAGTGTCTTTATCTGCAAAATTCATTGAGGTTTCGGATGGAATTCTCCTTCTAGGTCCACCTAAAATACAAACTAGTCAATCACATGATCAAAATATTTAACATACTTCTTAAGAAATGACACATGGAAAACATCATGGAATTTCACTGTCAAAGGAAGTGAAAGTCAATAGGATACTGGCCCAATACTTTTAATAATATTGAAAGGTCCATAAAACTGAGGTGCTATCTTGGCACATGATCCAATCCGCAAGGAACTCTTCTTGGGATTGATGCACAAGTACACCTATTCCCCAACCTGGAACTCCTTAAACAACCTATTCCAATATGCATAGATCTTCTGCCTATATTGTGATACTTACAGATCCTTATTGATTACGTGAATTTATTATTCCATCTCTGCCAATATGTCTGGTCCAATCAACACCATATTAACTATATCACTCCAACTGATGGGACTACTGCAACTTCACCCATACAATGTCTGAAACAGACTCATCCTCAATGATTCCTAGTACCCATTGTTGTAAGAGAACTCTACTAGTGGAATATACTCTTCCGACTTTCACTTTTGATGTATCACATCCATCCTCAACATATCCTCCAATATCTTGTTTGCCTTCTCTGTCTATCCATCTGTCTATGGATGATAAGTTGTATTGAATGCAAATTCTTGTGATCCTACACCTGCCTACAAGATCCTATTTTGTAGATCTGTCCCATAGGAACTCATAGCTTCCATATGATTCACATGTATTCGCCTGCTAAGAGAATCTGCAAACCTATTATCTTTACCCTTAATGTACCTGATTTCAAAGTTGAATTCATTGATCATGGTCAACCATCTAGCTTTCCTGGCATTTAGATTCAATTGGTAAAATAGATACCACAATCCATTGTGATCCTTCATCAATATGAACCGTCTTCCCAAAAGATAGTGCCTCCACATATTCAATGCATGAATGACCACTGCCAACTCAATATCATGTTTCGAATAGTTCTACTCGTGCTCATTCAGTTTTCGTGACTCATAACATACCACCTTTCCTTCTTGCATAAGGTCTCCACCAATCCCTCTCTTGTAATAATTTGTACATACCACAAAATATTTGTATTGATCTGTGATCTTTAACACTGGAGAATGTGTCAAAAACTTCTTTAATTGTTCAAAACTAACTACACATCCCTCTATCCATTCAAACTTCTGACCTTTGCTTTGCAATGATGCGACTGTATAATCAAACTGTGGGAAGTTCCTAATGAACCTCTTGTAATAACCTACTAACCCCATAAAGGACCTTACCTCATACACATTACTAGGAGCTTCCCACTCCATGATAACCCTTATCTTTTATGGATCTACTGCTATGCCTTCCTTGGAGACAACATGTCCCAAGTAATGTACCTTTGTTTGAAATAAACTACACTTGATAAGCTTAGAATACAATTGATGTTCTCTTAGCAATCTCAACACTATTGTTAAATGTTTGACATGATCTTCTTCATTTTTATAATATACTAGTGTATCATCAATAAACACAATAGCAAAATTGTCCAGATAAGGATGCAACACACTATTCATCAAGCACATAAAGGTAGTTGGAGCATTAGTCAACCAAATGGAACTACTACAAACTCATAATTTGCGTACTTGGTCTGGAAGGTTGTATTGTGAGTGTCATATTATTTGATGTGTACTGGATGATATAAATATCTAAGATCAATCTTCGAGAAAATTTCTGCTCCCTTCAATTGATTGAACAAATTATCAATCCTTGGCAATAGATACGTATTCTTGATTGTCACTTTGCTAAAATTCCTATAATCAATGCACAACCTGAGAGTACCATCCTTCTTATTCACAAACAATATCGGTGCACCCCAAGGTGATACACTTGGCCTAATATATCCCTTTTATATCATTTCCTTCAACTACAACTTCAACTCTACCAACTCCAATGTACTCATCCTATAAGGTGCCTTAGATGTTGGCGTTGCCCCTGGCACCAACTCAATAGAACTAGGCCAAGTGTATCACCTTTGCAATATCTGCGGGAAATACATCTTGAAGCTATTGTAGAACTAGGTACCTGCTCAAAACATTTTCATGCTCAACTTCCTTACCTTTCTCGCTAGAAATGTGCATTGAAAATAACACACACCCTTTCCTGCAACTGCACTTGGCCTACATAGTTGTAACCATTCTCACCGATGTTGCTTTCTTATTACTCTGTAAGAATATTTATTACCCATTGTCATCCAAGCACCCAATGGCCTTGTCATAAATATCCACCTTGGTCCTATGAGGATACAACCAGTCCATACCCAAAAGCATGATATATGATCCCAATAAAAATACATTCATATGTGTTGAGGTAGGCATACCATTCAAGTGAAATGCACAATCCCATACCCAATGATGAACTCTATTCTTGGTACCTGTATCCAACTGCACTAACCAATATTATGCATGCACTTCCTTATTCAAACCACACTTATTTACCAGGTCATGATTAACATAATTATAATTAGGTCCAGGGTCAATCAAAATAGAAAAAACTTGATCACAAAGCTTACCATCCATCTCAATAATATATTCCTGATGATTTACCGGCCTATTATCTAGTGCTACATAGATCATGGGAATACTTTGTCTAACATCTCCCACTATTTGTACCTTCTACGCACTATAGATCAGCGGTCTACCCTCCCTGATGTTGTAGACAATCCCTCCTATGATGATCTCCTCCACAAGTCCAAAACCGCACAAGCTCCCTATTTTCACTCTTATTCTGCTCCTCAGACCAAAGTCCCTGCCCTCTTCTATATGTATTGAAATTATTAGGTGGTGAAACATTCTCTTTGTTACCTATATCTTGAGGTCTTTCTCTCTTATTATCCCATTTTCCTTTATTATTATCATTACCTTTCCAGTTCGTATTTGTGTTAGATTTACGCTTTGAATGCTCGTAACAATGCTTTAGCTTCCAAATGGCCTCCCCCCAATGATCTAGGCCCATCAAAAATATATTTTCCTTGAATGGTATCGAAATCCCACTGATGAATCTCTGAGTCGTGGCCTTCACCTCCTTGAGGTAAGGCACATATCTCAACAACTCTAGAAATCTTCTAGTATACTCCTCATCAATCATAGATCCCATCTTTATCTCATTAAATTCCTTTTCCCTGTCATCATATTATCTCTCTGAGGGATACTTCTTTCAAAATAGCCTCTCGAACTCACTCCAATTCAATTCCTCCTCATAAATATCCCTGAAATTCTTCTCATCTTCCCACAAAATATCCCCTTTACCTTTGAGGTTGAATGTAATTATTTCAGCTTTCATGTTCTCTGAGTAATCATGCAACTTGAAGAACTTCCTCATACCAAGAAACCATGCTTCTGCATATTTTTATTTCTTCATTTCCCCATCAAATATAGGTGGCTTTTCTTTCTTAACTCCTCTGGAAAATATCCCCTGTCACTCCTCCTATAAGGATGATAATGATGACGATCATAATGTCTGTTAGAACCATAACTAGAATAGTACCTGTTAGTGTCAGTTTTTTCATCCTTCCACCAATGATCAAATAAACTCTTTTCATTTCATGTTAGGGTCCCATTTTGAATTTTTTGTCATTCCATTAGGTCATCATGCAAAAATTTGGTTACCAGGTGCAGATTTAGGTCTGATTTCACTCCTTTAAAAATTTTATAACTTGTTGGCTCATTTCATTACTTTGCTGAGTGTACCATCAGTCATGAGTTTTCAACATCGTTTCAGTCATTTTCATCATGTCTTCATTCATTCAAAGTCTCCATTAGGTCTTAGGGTTTCCAAGGTCATCAAAACATCATTTCATGCATAAATTCTAGCAAGTGAAGGAGTGCAAATAAAGAAATATCATAAGTAAGTTTGATTTGTAAATTTTATTTCAGAGCAAGATGTAATTTTATGTTCCTAATTTGTAATAAGTTCTCAGAGTTTCAAGTAGCTGCACACTCAAAGTTTCATCAGCAAAAGAGAAAATTTCCAAAAAAGTCAATCAGTTTTCTTGAGCCATAAAAAGATGAATTTCAAAGATCAAATTCAGAATTTAAAGGTAGAGAAGCAATGTAAAGTTAATTTCAAGAAAGTAAATGTGGGTCCCAATTTGTTTAATGAAATTTATCCAAGTATAAAGGCCCTCAAAGACCAAAAAGTCATTCAATTGCATCCTCAAGCATAAAGCTCTCCAAGTTCCCCAAGAAAAAAATCGATTTTTCTTCCGAAAAAAAAATTATGGCACCTTCTTTACATTTTTTCCAAAGGCGCTGCTCATTTTGCAAGAGGGACACTGCGTTTTTCAGAAGCACACTGCACTTTTTGCAAGGCTTCACTGCACTTTTCCTCTGTTCGTTGTGCTTTTTGCATAAGGGAGTCATGGTTTCAAAGCTTCTCTCCAAGGGTTCTATGCACAAGTTCAAGGTTCCTATACCTATTTTCAAGAAATACACCTCCTAAAGCTCCTCCATTTAGCTTGTGGTCATAATTTTTGGTGCCAAACATCATTTTCCTCCATGTCATGTTTTAAGCATTGAAACCCTAGTTTCACACTTTACAAGCTTCATAGCTTTCCCCTAGACCCATTTACTTTGCCTACACCCTAAATCACTCCCCACTACCCTTATATACCCTTATTTCTCATTCCCAAGCTCTATTCCCTAAACCCTGCCCATAAGCTATGCTTTCCTAGGAAGCTAGATACCTCCCTATAATAGAAATTTCCTACCCTAATTCCCTTAACATTTCAGCCTCCCATCACTTCCCTAAGCTCCTCAACCCCTTTACACATTTCCCCAAATTTTCCCTCACTCATCCCAACCCCCTAACCCTATAATCGTGCTCCCTTTCCCTTCCCCTTCTTCCCTAGGGTTTAAAGAAAAAACTGAGCATAATGGAGGAGGAAAGAAATACCACAGAATAAGAGAATAAAACATCTAAAAAAGGACGGATAATTTTGTTATTAGAGCCATCAGGCACTAGGGAATTAATGGCATCACCCTTAACTGTCAAATGTTTCTAACATGTAGGTTGCTTTGAATTTTGTGAGATGGTACAAAGAGTGCAAAGCCATCCTACTTTTTCTAGGGTTTTCATCAGTAACCTCCAAAAATACCAAGTGACTATAGTAGGGCTAACTTTCACCATTTCCATTGACATCATTGCAACAACAACATGGATACCCAATGTGGGTGAAAAAATGGTTCAAGACTAACGATTTGGATGCCCAGCTGTATGAACCTTACCTCAAGGCACCTTACAAAGATAACATCAAAAATATCTTTCCTTTTGGTCAGTTTTTGAACATATTTTCCCCCATGATGAAAATCATCATGAAATACTTCACTTGTGAGGGCAGATTCTCCAAGTTGTACAGCTATCACATCAAGTTTCTCATGCATTTCACTAGGGTGAAATTGCTCAACCTTCCCTACTATTTGTACAATAGTATACGAGAGTATGCCCTTCAAATAAATAGCCCCTTCCATCATTCACTGATTAAAATCATTTTTTTTCACAGCCTCAATTAGATGAACATTACATGGGAGAATTTCATTGAGGCAGATGTCTTCACTGCAGCACCAAGGCATCTTGCTAGACCTATTCCACCACTGGAATCAGTTCCCTACAAGAAAAATATGTTATATAGAAGGGCTAAAATGAAGAAAAAAAAAGAGGTCAAAGAGGTCAAAACATACCATAGAGGATATATGCAAGTGTTTTCTCCACATATTGTGGAAGGGGCCTTGCCTTCTTCATCAGCAAAACAGGGAAATCAAAAGCAGAAAGAGGCAGTTGTTCAAGAGGAGGAAGACCTTCATGACGAAGAAAGAGAGTTTGACCTAGTGGACTTGGATTACCAAGATGATCATGAAGCCTCAAATCTGATCATCAAACAGGAAGATGAAACAATTAGAGAGACGCAGGACAATTTGGCCAAAGCACAATTTTTCATCTCCTTCATTGAACAAGAAAAAAAGCAGCTGAGAGACAAACAAGTACTCTTGGAATTAGAGTTGCTGAAGGCCAAGAGGAAAGATACCAAGGTAAAGAAGTGATGGCACCTCATGATTCTGATCATGATGAGACTCAAACCACCAAGAAAATACCAAAAACAAGAGGTCTTAAGAGAGAATTAGAGTAGGAGAAACATGAGGCAGAACAACTCAATTTTGAGGAAGTAATAGCAAGAGAAATAAATGAAGATAGAGAAGTGCGGCTTGAGAGAGTGAGCTTCCACCTTGAGAAGATCCTTCATAAGGAAAACAAGGATAGTTAGATGCTCAAACACATGGCTCATAGATACAACACTATCAACAAGATTTGCAACATCAGGATCAAGAAATTGAAGGATAAACTTAAGGAAACCCTAATCAAGAAAAAGGAGAAGGACAAAATTTAGTTACTTTTTGATGCCTCCTTGGTTTCTTGAGACACCTCATCAGCACTTCATCCACCAATTTTGAACATTTTTGTGCTTTTTTTGAATATTTTGGGCATTTTTGTAAATTTTCACAGTCTTTTTGCACAGTTAGCCTGCAAAAAGTGTAGCGTGGATTTTTGTGGACGCCTCCAAATGAGTAAATATCTGCATATTTGGAAATATAATGATGTCTACATAAAATTTTGACTAGTAGCACATAAAAAAGAGAGCTTTTGACAAGTGGAAAAGGTAAAAAACCTCTCAAAAAACACCTTTCTGCCTCCTTTTTCAGCCTCTTGCTGTGATTTTTTACCAGCATTGGGATATTGCATTTTTGAGAAGCTTTACTTAACCATTTCTAGAGCTTGAGCATGCTTTTGAAAAATAGAATGGAATATCTTTCCAATGAGCCATCTTGGGACCAATTTGGACCTCAGGAAGTGACACAAAAGGGGTTTTGAAGGCCCATGTTGTGCTTTTTACCAGGCACACTGCGCTTTTCTCAAGCACGCTGTGCTTTTTACAGTTGACTGATTTCTTCAGAATTTTCTAGTTTTCTTAGTTGATTGATGGATTCAAAAGAGATTTACTGATGTAACTGTGAAATGTAAATGTAATTATGTTATTAATAGTTACAAGAGGTAGATACATCAGGTAAATATGTAATTTTGGGTCAAAGTGAATCAGTTTCATGAATGATAGGGATGAGTTTGTTGACCTCCCTAGTCATTAGGATTCCAGTTGAGCACTTTGGGGATCAGCTCCACAATTCATGGATTCGACCCTTGAGAGTGGGAGAAGTGGTTTTTGGTCCGATATCTTTCATTTCCTTTGTCATTGCTAGGGTTGGATGTTGTGTAATTGATCATTGAACACTAGTGTAATCAAACTTTTGGCAGGAAGAAAAACATTGAGTTGCAGCTATATTTTTGGGATTCCTGTGGTAATGTGTTTTAACATTGTTTCCTCTTATGTTTGAAAATGTTTGAATGTATTGTGATTTCCATATTCATGCCATCACTGAATGTAATTTATTCCCAAGTCAGATAGACACAATTCATTAGTTGACACTCTATTTTGGAGGAATAGTTACAATTTCATGTTCACTTTATTCTAACTGGAAAGAATTCATGTTTTCCATGCTCCTTTCTGAAACCCTAGTAGTCTAAACCACTCCATCAAGATACCTTAATGTTTTAAAGCGCTTACCTACCTTTCCCCATTAGATCTCTGCAATTCTTATCCTTTTTTCCCTGAGCTACTTCTTCCCTAATGTATTCACCATCCAGCACTCAAAATCAATCAACCAAACCCTAGTGCTACTATACCTAGCCTAAAATCTCATTGATCCAATCATCTTGGTTGTGATCTCTTGGAGAGAGCCCTCTCCTACCTAGTAGGGTTAGCTACTTGGAAAAATATTCTTCTGTGGTTACCTTTGCTAGTCTCTTTCTCAGCCTCGGAGATTTGGTAGAGTGATAAATCTTAGCGACCATATAATTGAAGAACATGACAGATCTTCCCTAGTTATACGATAAAGTTCATCTAATTATTGGCCTGTGGATGATAGGTCTAATATTTCATGGAGGTTGATCTGAAAGTTGCAGAGAACCAAATTGTTGAACAATGAACATTTTAGCTTCAAGGAGATACACCAGATCAAATCCAAATCCTCATCTAGCTGATCAAGTCAATGATCCAAAGAGGATTGTACAGAAGAAAATATATCAACACATAGAAATTCATTCAAATATTATTCCATTGGTAAGATCTTCTTTGTTACCAGAAAAAGTTTTATATCTCGAAGACATACCTTTTGATTTGAAATTTGAGCTGTATTTATTTCAATCAAAATATGAAACCTCACTATCTGATATATGTTTTGACCCATTGAGGATTTATGAAGTAAAATATTTTTCTGAGATAGATTTTAATTCCTTGAAACTCGAAGAGAATTCACCTTTTAAAGAAACTGAATCTGAATCAGAATTTGACACAAAAGTTTGGATTCAATTCTATAGGCGTGAAAGCGTAGCAAACCAACTTCAATACCAATCATAAAAATCCATAATCCAAGATCATCAAGTTTCATTACCCATTCTGACACAATCCCAGTAAATTGTTTCTTCTTCATCTACACCATCTACTTCATTACTTATTCAGTCAACTTCTTCCATTTTCACTCTTGTACTTCACTTAGCGGGAATCATGGCTAGATTTTCACCCCTCATCCTGTCAGGTAACCTCAATGCCTTACCACAAGGCTATGGATAGAGACTCCCTCTCTTTGATGAGAGTTCTCAAATCACTACAAAACAACACATAGTCAAAGTCACCGACTTTATTGACCTGGAAGAAATAGATGCTGACAATGCCAAGATGAGAATCAGAGTTCAGAGCTTTTCTGGAGATGTTAAAACATGGTTTAGATCCTTGACTGCAAATTCAATAGCCACTCCAGATCAGCTGATAGGTTCCTTCATAGCCCGATGGGAGGTGAATAAGAACCCCTTGCAGATCCTTTCTGAATATGATAATATAAAAAGGAATCTGAATGAATCAGTACAAGACTTCACTGCCTGTTTTAACTAAGTATAAAATTCCATTCCCGATGAGATCAAACCTCCTCTAGCTTTGGCTCTCTTGCATTACCCGGATGGATTCGATCCAAATATGGTATATAAACTGTGAGTGAGGAATCCCACAACTTTTGAATACATGCATAAGAATGCAGTCAGTGTGGAAGAAAACTTGACAATTAAGAAATCAAAGATGAAGGGTGAAAGGAAAGTAACCATCAAAGAAGAAGCATCCTCATCCTATGAGGTAAAAATTGACACTTTGATAAGGATAGTAGAAAGGATGGTTGACAATATTTCCATTACAGAAATACAACCGGAAGCACAAGTTAAAAATCCTAACTTCAAATGATAGCAGCAACAACCTAAATTAAGAATCAAACAAAGAGAACAAAGGGATCTTTAAAAACCAACACAACAATAACAAATTCGAACGCCCTTACAGCAAAATTATACTCAAGGAGTTGAGGAAGAAGAATAAGATCCAATTTTTGAAGAAAATCACTTTTTTACAGCTGATGGCCAGCCCATATTTTTGACAGAAAATGAAGAGTATGTTGAGAATACATATGTGCCAAAGGATGAAGATTATATATTAGCCAATGATCATGAGTTGGAAGTTGAGTCTGATGATTATCAGCAAGGCTATTTGAATGAACTCATCTCACAGTAGAGGAAATACTCATTGAGGAGAAGAGATGCCCCAGTCAATCCTATTTAGAATCAGGCATCCCAACAAAAATGTACTCAACCGAAGCAAAAATCTTCAATGTAATCAGAATAAAGGAAAAGAACCTATAGCTGAAAATCAGAGCAAGGTTAATCATCCATCTATAAGCATACCGAAAAAATAAAGATATAGCCAAAAGAAGGAATCTACACCAAAATATGAGTCCGACAAAAGAGACATCATCATTAAAGAGGTAGACAAATCCATTCCTTTTATCTTAGAAAATTAAATTTCCAAATTAAAAGTGTCTATCCATTTAACTGAACTAGTCAAAAACCATCATTATAAGTCTCATGTAGCCAAAATGTTAAAATTAGATCCTTTATCTGATATACTAAATGTCTAAGATGACCAGCATGAACTTATCTTTGGTCCAACAACATACGGTCAGTTAGAGGATATCGAAGTTCCCCCATTCTATTTGAGTCTAAGAATTCACCAATATATCCTTCACAATGCCTTGCTCGACTCTGGAGCTTCCCACAATTTTATTTCGAAAGCCATTATGAAGAAATTGGGCCTAGATATCACTCATCCTTACCATGACTTGTATTCCCTTGATTCGGGTAGTGTTCGTTGTCAGGGTCTCATAAAGGATTTAGTAGTTTCCCTTGAACAAATTCCAGCAAAGGATGTCTTGATGGATGTGGTGGTAGCTGATATATCACCACGGTTTGGTATGTTGTTGTCGAGATATTGGGGAGTGAAGTTGAGAGGCACTTTGCAACTAGACTTCTCTTATGCCACCATCCTAGTTTTCAGAAAATTGAGAAATTTGTACTGGGAAACGAAGATGAAATACATGATAAATAGCAAAGAGAAGCCTACAAATTTTCCAATTAATTTTGTACATATAGATTTAGAGTCATTTATTTTGTTCAATGATAGTGGTTTGAATGATATATATAGTCAACTTGTAGAAGTAGAAGATATTACAGAAATTTTCCAATTGTGTTAGAGCAGTTTTAGATGAGAGAAAAGAAAATCTTCCAAGTGCTTCAGAGCAGTCATCAAATAAGGCAGAGAAATTTCAGATCAGAATGACGAAGTAGCCCGAAAATTTGAGACATAACAGAAATCAGAATTCCAACACTTGGAAGATGAAAATCATCTTTGGACCATGGATTTTGATGGTGCCTTAGGGAAAGACGGGGTAGGCATCGGGATTTGGATCCGCAGTCCTATTCATCATCCAGGTAAAGTTCCAAAGAATGTAATATTATCTTCATACAAGATGGCTTTTGATTGTTCTAACAATGAGGTGGAATATGAGGCATTGATCACTGAGCACAAGATCCTGAAAAATTTTGGGCACAAGAAGAATTTTAGTTTATGGCGACTCCAAAATTGTGATAAAAAAGGTCAAAGGGGAATACTAGGCCAAGCATCTATGAATGAGAGTGTACAAGAATGTTGTACTGGATATCATAAATATGTTTCCCAAACATACATTGTCAGTAGTGCCGAGAAGTTAGAATCTCATGGTTGATTCGCTTTCTACAACAACAAGTAATTTCAAGATCCCTATATTTTCCAATAATAAGTTTGAAATCCATGTAAAACATCAGCCAACTGTCCCTGATAAATTGCGGTATTGGAAAGTATTTTGGGATGACAAATAGGTAAACACTTTTTTGCAAAATGAAGGCGAATTCGAGAATTATTTCATTGATGAAGTTTATGAAAAGGATGATCAAGTAATCAGAGCCACTCAGTTTGATATATTACAGATGAAGGATAAAAATATTCCAAGAGGTCTCATACCTTTGGAAGAATTGTTTGATTAGGATGATGTAGCGAGGAAGCCGACATTAGTTCCTATAGAAAGAGGTGTGGAGGATGTAAACATTGGAACAACAGACAAGCCTAAGATGGTCAAATTGTCTAAGTCTTTATCTCTTGAGGAAAAAGACAAATATATTGATTTATTGTCTGAATTTTCTAATTTTTTTGGTTGGGATTATGCAGATTTGAAGGTTTATGATAAGAATATAATTCAACATACCATGCCAATCAAGCCCGACCAAAAGTCCTTCAGACAAAAGCTAAGAAGGATCAACCCAAGGTTGTTTCAAACGATAGAAAAGGAAGTGAACAAAATTTACAAGTCTGACATCATTGTTCCTATCAGATTTTCTGACTAGATATCAAATCTAGTTCCGGTAAGAAATAATATTGGAGAAATAAGGCTTTGCATTGATTTAAGAAACTTAAACAAGGTGTCCCTTAAGGATAATTATCCCCTTCCCAAAATGGATCACATCCTACAAAGAGCGGTTGGAGCTTCCCAAATGTCACTGCTTGATGGATATTCAGGATACAATCATATTTTAGTGCATGAGAAAGACCAAGACAAAACTGCCTTCACGACACCTTGGGGCCCATTTAAGTATGGTAAGATTCCATCCAGACTAAAAAATGCAGGGGCCACCTTTCAATGGCGATGGACATAGCCTTTGTAGATGAGAAAGATGTTTTGTTAGTGGTATATTTAGATGATTTGATAGTTTTCTCTCACTTCGATGATGAACACTTGTATCACTTAAGGATTGTATTTCAGAAATGAAGGAAATTCAGAATTTCTCTTAATCCAAAAAAGAGCCTTTTTTCCATGGAGGAGGGCAAGCTTCTCGATCACATCATCTCCAAGGATGTAATCCGGATTGACCCTTCTCGAGTTAAGGCTATTCAGCAAATTGACTTTCCACAGAGTAAAAATGAAATCCAGGCTTTCAATGGTAAGATGAACTTCTTACGCAAATTTATTCCAAATTTGGCTGAGAAGCTTCGAGAAACGACCAACATATTAAAGAAAGACAATGAGTTAAAGTGGTCTGAGGATGCCAAGAAGTATTTTAACTCAATGAAGTTTTCTTTAACCACAACCCCTATTTTAATCAACCCAAATTATTTTATTGATTTTCTCATTTTCTCATTTGCCTCCGAGCATACCTTGGCTATGGTCTTGATGCAAAAGAAAAACAAGACTGAGAAATCCATTTCATTTTTCAGTAGAACCATCGTGGATACAACTCTTCGGTACAATATCATTGGGAAACAAGCCTTGGCTTTGGTAAAAGCTTTGAAGGATTTCCATGTATACATTTTACATTCACACTTTGGCTTATGTCCCCAAATGTAGCAGTAAAATATGTTCTTATGCAGACTGATATGGAAGGTAGAAGAGGGAAGTGGATAGCAGCAATGTTAGAATATGACCTCAAGATCAAGCCTAGAAAGCTGATCAAAGTTTAGGGACTAGCCAAGCTCATGGCTGAGTCAAACTTACATGCTCTAGACATCAACTTCATTTCACCATTTTCCGATGAAGAAGAGGATGGAACTCTCATACAGGTATCTGATATCTTTCTTTCATCCCCTTGGTATTCAAGCATTATATATGTTCTTCAGTATTTAAATCCTCCTTCAGGCATGAGTAAGGGTGGGTCATTGAAGTTGAAGGCTTCCAAATACTGCATTTTGTACATCGCTCTTTATTGGAAAGACCCAGCAGGTATTTGGTTGAACTATTTAGTTGAAAATGAAACCAAAGAAGTAATGAATGATTTCCATAGGGGAGATTGTGGGGGGAATTTGTTTTGGAAAACCACGGCTAACAAAGTGTTGAGAGAAGGATATTATTGGCCAGCTCTTTTTGCATACTTGTATAAAACAGTGATGAGTTTCCATGAGTGTCAAGTGTTTCAAGGTAAAATAAAACTTTTTCCATTACCTTTGCAGCCTATTTTAGTACATGCACCTTTTTAGCAGTGAGGCCTTTACTTCATCAGAGAAAATTCACCCTACATATTTTTCACAACATAAATGGATCTTAACGGCCACCAACTACTTCACCATATGGATTGAAGCAACCCCAACAAGGAAAGCAACAGATTTAGTAATTATTTAGTTTTTGGAGACTAACATTTTGTCTCATTTTGGTTGTCCTCATAAGACCATTATTGACAATGCGGCTGCATTCAAGTCAAAGAGAATGGTTGAGTTCTGTGACAAGTAAAACATCAAATTGGGGCACTCAACTTCCTGTTATGCACAAGGTAATGGCTTATAAGAATCTTATAATAATTCTTTGATTAATATCATAAAGAAGATGATTGAGGCAAACAAGAAGAATTGGCACAAAAATATGGTTAATTCTTTGTGGGCAGACATGGTGAGTAGTAATAAATAAATACGAATGTCCCCTTTTCAACTGGTTTATGGTGTAAACACTATTTTTCCTACATCACTTGCAATCTCACTCATGAAATTGTTGCAACAAGCAAGAAGTGAGGAGAATGATGTACAACGTCGGATCAATCAGATGATCCACCTTCAACAAACAAGAGATGAGGTCTTCCAGAACACCTCAAAGCTTCATGAAAATATAAAGAATGTATATGATCACAAGACCAAGGCGGATGATTTTAAGCTTGAATATGTGGTTCTCCGATGGGATGCAAGAACGAGGAAAAATGGAAGCACGGAAAATTTGAGAATCTGTGGAAAGGGCCACACAAGATCTCAGATTTTCACAGAAAACATGATTTCATATTGAAGGAGATGAATGGAGAAGAATTCTTAGGAGGACCGATCAATGGTAGGCTCCTTAAGCATTATCTTTTCTAATGCAGATTTCAGATTTCCCAATTCCATTGTAAATATCAGTTTAAATTTTCTGCGAAGTATGAAGCGGAGAATCACTGGAGCTTGGAGCCCGAGGTGAAGGCCATAAAGTTTCATTGGTTTTCTGTTGTTTTCAAATTTGAGTTAGTTTTGAGTCAGTTTTGAATTAGTCTTGATTCAATCAGTTTATCATGTCAAGTTTTCAATATTAAGTTTGTTTTTTAACTTTTGACTACATGCCCAATGGTTAGGCTACTTGGTCTACGGTGTTGTTGAAACCTCCAAGGGGATTTCATCCCCAATTGGAGACAATGTTAGTGTTATTTTTTTCATCCTTCCACCAGTGATCAAATAAACTCTTTTTTTGTCATTCCATTAGGTCATAATGCAAAAAATTGGTCACCGGATGCAGATTTAGGTTTGATTTACCTCCTTTCAAAATTTTATAACTTGCTGGCTCATTTCAATACTTTGTTGAGTGTACCATCAGTCATGATTTTTCATCATCATTTTATTCATTTTCATCATGTCTTCATTCAGTCATAGTATCCATTAGGTCTTAGGGGTTCCAAGGTCATCAAAACACCATTTCATGCATAAATTCCAGCAAGTGAAGGAGTGCAAATAAAGAAATATCATCAGTAAGTTTGATTTGTAAATTTGATTTCAGAGCAAGATGTAATTTTATGTTCCTAACTTGTAATAAGTTCTCATATTTCCTGTTATCACCAAAATCGTACCTAATTGGCTACTGATCAGACAACTTCAGTGTAACTATTTCAAACCAATCTTTTGACTGAGGCTTAGCCTCCTCAGCCTGAGAGGGCTATCTCAAGGGTTAATGATATGGAATAAAAATATAGATATATTTCTAACTATATGAATTAAATATTGATTTTGTATATTTGCAGGTTGAAAAGATGAAGGCTAATACTACCATTGGGCATATGGAGTCAACAAATTAGTAGGTTCAGTGGCAAGGTTTCTTGACATGGAAGCTGAGGCAAATAGGGGTCTTAAACAAAGAAAATTCAATCAAGAACATAGGTCAAGATAATCATTTAATTACTAAAGGAAGTCAGAGCATAGAGTTATGAATTCTGAGTAATAGAAATGAAATCTACTGCTAGTGGTCCAAAGGTAAATTCACTCATAAAACACAGAAAAACACAGTCACCTCATTACTAAAGGAAGTCAGAGCATAGGGTTATGAATTCTGAGTAATAGCAATGAGATATACTACAAGTAGTTAAAAATAATAGGTAGATCAATAAAGCATTAAAACCCCATGAGAATCTCAGGTATGTCAAGAAGACAGCATCTCTGCATTACTGATCATAGTCAATTACATAAAGCAGTAGATTTTTCCAAAACAGTCTCCAACCCTTGTAGAATTCGACCTCTTGCTCTATATAGAACATTTAAAATATAGGATTCTTTCATCCTCCACTATAGAATTGGAATTCCCATGCTTTGACACCTATTCTAACCATAAAACATGCTATTAATTGCAAAATGACAGCTAAACTACTTTTGAAAAGTCCTAATTCTAAAAGGACTAAAAATTCTTGAATATGCCTCTAACAACCGTATCTATTATCTAATTCATGCTTTGACACCTGCTATCCCATGAATTCGAATTTTGATGCTGACCGTTCACTTAAAGTCACCCTCCCGCTGATGATAAAACTGTCCTAGAAATTAGGAAACATGTTTCCTGTTTTTTAGAACTTTAATTTCATTGTCATCTTCGAGAACTTTGATCATTGATAGATCAGGTTCACATGTGTCATGTTTTCCAAAAAATTCCATAAATCTTTCAATCTTCCAGCTGTGCAGAAAAACATTTCCAAAATGTTGTAAAAAGGTAGAAGATAAGCCTGCGCTACGAAAGTAGCCTGTTTTCGTAGCACATTTTGTAGCTCGGTGTTAAAATTCTCTTTTAAATCATATGTTCACTCGATTTTTTCAATAGAACCTTCACCTGTTATATCCATGCTCAAAAACATGATCTTCATCAAAATTTGTCTTCACCTTTCATCTATGAAATGGTCATTTTTCCTTATTGTTTTTATCTGAAAAATAGGTGTTGAGACAGAGCTTGTATCTCCTCATCCATAATATATTTTGAGAAACTAAAGGAGGATTTTATAAGCCATTCTGTCTTGAACAAAACCTCCCTTTTTTTTGAAATACTTCTCCTGCTGTTCAGAAACTGTCTTTGAAGAACATGTGTAAAACAGGAAAACTTTGTTTTCTGAAAATAGGGCTTCAAAGAAAGGCTTGTATCTCCCAACTAGTAAGACTTGTGAGAAAAGTGAGATAGGTTATTGTAGCTGGAGATTTTATGAATAGAAACCTCTTTTATAATTCCAAAACACGTTCCCATTTGGCCAGAAATTGAACTTGAAGTTTGACTACTAAAAAACCATGTACAGGACATTTTGTAACAACAGTTTCGTAGCGCATTTTAATTTATCAATGGCTCCCACCTCCTAATGAATTTGAAGAAACTGAGAGAGTTTTTTTTTATTTAGGTAAGTTAGCAAGAAAAACCTCTTTCAGTTTTCAAAAATTAGTTTTCAGTTTCCCATAACCCCCTTGGAAGTTGACTACTAAAACCAAAAAACAGAGTTTTTCTTCATGACTGAAAAAGTTGCTACAGCAGTTTCATAGCGCGATACGAAAGTAGCAGCGCTTTCTTAGTGCATTTCCTCATTTTTGAACTAGAGGCACTACGAGAGTGTGGATTCTTATCTAATTGCAGAATTTCAACTCGAAACCTAATGGAATGACCCCTAAATGAAAAATATGACTTTTTAATCATGGAATGGACCTAAAAGACTTTCTTTGAACTTGAAATATGACCTTTAAAACTTATGAAACTATGACCTACCCTTTACCAAGACTTAAAATGAATTCTAGACCTACTTGAAATCATGACCAAAAACAGAGTTGACACAATGATGTTTTGAAAATTTTACGGTGATAACAGTTGCTCCAGTTGGGATAGTGTGCCCCTGTGGTATGCTAAGAACCAATAGCTCTGGTGCTACTATCCATCCTTCAGAATAAAATTCTGAAATTCTGCCTAGTCTTCTTTAAACTCTTATGGCATTCACCTCGGGCTCAAGCTTGATGATCACTGTAGAAGAAACAAATCTGTACCTACTAAAAAGATGCTCAGTTAATTTTGAGCTTATTCACACACTCCTACCTACCCTATCAGTTCCAACTCTCCACTTTAAATCAATCAACATGAAACTTCCAATGAAGCCAATCATTGATCTGATCTGATTCTTGAACCTCTTGATTGCACTTGAACCCAAAGTAGAAATAATACTGTGATGACCAAGGTAACTTAGAATGTATCTGAACTTCATAATGAAAATGAAATTGTAAAACTGGACTGAAAAAATCTTCCATGTATTCAGCTATAGGGTCAAAGAAGACATGATATTTTTGATGTTTCTCATGACATTCTACAGCTTTGGACAACTCATCCATGTTTCGATCAACCACACAAGACTTCAGTTGTGTGCTCTCAAACTGCTTTTCAAATTTATTTTCAAAAACAATGTATTCTTCCTCAAACTCAAAAGAGAAAGGAAGCAACACCCTCCCTTTGTTTTCTGCCATAGAAAGATTTTGAAAAGAATGATGATGATCATGAAGGCTATATGATTCAATTTGACCTTGTAAACCTTCAATGTCTTTCTCAATGTTCTTAGCAACTTCATCCAAAAATTTAATCTTATCTTCTGTCTTGCACTCAAATGATTTTAGATAAGAAGACAAGGACAAAGAAAAATTTTCATCTATTTCTTCATTAATATGATCATCATTCCATTGTTTGAAACCTTGAATTGAAGGAGAGCTTGCCACCAAATCTGTTCTGTCTATCCATTCCTCCAAAAACATAAGCCAAAATTCTGCAAATGACTTAATAGATCTGACAGGAAAACTTTCAATCCACTGTTTACATTTCCTTCGGGATAATCAGAACAACATACTGTGCAGTCATCTTCATGTCTGACTCAAGTGAAGCTCGATAAAATCACAAGAATCTAATATATGCTTCAAAGTCAAACTCCAAATCTTCTCCATTGAATTTTGGACCATTCCTTAAAAAATATGTATCCTCGGGAAAATGATTTGGAAACCATGAATTCTTGAAAAAATTATACATGCATACCTTGAAACAAGAATGGAAGCATCTGAGTTCTTCATAAGTCTAGTGGAATCACCATGAATCTATGAATTTTGAATTCTTCAACACTGGAGTCACCAAGGTAGTTCTGAAACCTCGAACAGATTTTGAGCTCCTGCTACCTTCAAGAGTTCAGCTTCATAATTTTCGGGAGATGTATATCTTCAGACTCCGGGCAGATGCACCAAAATGTTATCACCAAAATCATACTTGATTGGCTGCTGATCAGACAAATTCAGTGTAACTATTTCAAACCAGTCTTTTGACTTAGGCTTAGCCTCCTTAGCCTGAGAGGGCTCTCTCAAGGGTTAATGATATGGAATAAAGATATAGATAGATGGCTAACTCTATGAATTAAGTATTGATTTTGTATATTTGCAAGTTGAAAGGATGAAGGCTAATACTACCATTGGGCTTATGGAGTCAACAAATCAATAGGTTCAGTGGCAAGGTTTCTTGACATGGAAGCTGAGGCAAATAGGGGTATTAAACAACGACAATTCACTCAAGAACATAGGTAAACACAATCATTTCATTACTAAATGAAGTCAGAGCATAGAGTTATGAATTTTGAGTAATAGTAATGAAATCTACTGCTAGTGGTTCAAAGGCAAATTCACTCATAAAACACAGAAAAACACAGTCACCTCATTACTAAAGGAAGTCAGAGCATAGGGTTATGAATTCTAAGTAATAGCAATGAGATCTACTGCAAGTAGTTAAACATAATAGGTATATCAATAAAGCATTAAAACCCCATGAGAATATCAGATCTGTCAAGAAGAAAACCTCTCTGCATTACTGATCACAGTCAATTACATAAAGCAGCAGCTTTTGCCAAAAAGTCTCCAAACCTTGTAGAATTCGACCTCCTACTCTATATAGAACATTTACAATATAGGATTATTTAATCGTCCACTAAAGAATTCAAATTCCCATGCTTTGACACCTATTCTAACCATAAAACATGGTATTAATTGCAAAATGACAGCTAAATTGCTTTTGAAAAGTCATAATTCTAATAGGAGTAAAACTTCTTGAATATGCCTCTAACAACCTTATCTATTCTCTAATTCATTCTTTGACACCTTCTGTCCCATGAATTCAAATTTTGATGCTGACCATTTACTTATAGTCACCCTGTTGCTGATGATAAAACTGTCCTAGAAATTAGGAAACATGTTTCCTGTTTTTTAGCCCTTTACTTTCATTGTCATCTTCAAGCACTTTGATCATTGATAGATCAGGTTCACATGTGTCATGTTTTTAAAACATTTCCATAAATCTTTCAATCTTCCAGCTGTGCAGAAAAATATTTCCAAAATGATGTAAAAAGGTAGAAGATAAGCCTGCGCTACGAAAGTAGCCTGTTTTCGTAGCGCATTTTGTAGCTTGGTGTTAAAGTTATATTTTTAATCATATTTTCACTTGATTTTTTCAATAAAACCTTCACCTGTTATATCCATACTCAAAAACATGATCTTCATCAAAATTTGTCTTCATCATTCATCTATGAATTGGTCATTTTGCCTTATGGTTTTTATCTAAAAAATAGGTGTTGAGACAGAGCTTGTATCTCCTCATCCATAATTTATTTTGAGAAATTGAAGGAATATTTCATAGGCCATTCTGTCTTGAACAAAATCCTCTCTTGGGTTTTTGAAATACTTCTCTTGCTGTTCAGAAAATGTCTTTGAAAAACATGTGTAAAACAGGAAAACTCTGTTTTATGAAAATATGGCTTCAAATAAAGGCTTGTATCTCCCAACTG